>CM040243.1:146849094-146973222 GCA_022545495.1 Chrysanthemum lavandulifolium
GTTGATGCTTTTGAGAATGACTATGTGGAAGAGTCATGTTCAAGATGAACAGTTCACCCTCCGCCGAAAATGGTGATGTCGTTGATGAAACCGTGGCGAAGGATGAAGTGGAAGGAAAGGAAGTTAAACACAAGCTTAGAAGGTACCTGTTTTGAGCTTTTAGTCCGCTAATCATTATTAGAAGACTAAATAGCAAAGCTGATGACTCCAACTAAAAGCTAATGTTTTGAATGTTTTTATTATTTGATGGAGATAAGGTTATTAAAAACTGAATTTATGGTATTCGTTACGATTGTTATATGTTGCATTGGTATGATGTGGTGTTAATGTTGCTTGAGTTTTGATTGTTGATGCGCATGAAATGTTATGCCGAATGTGACAATAGAACAATTAGATTAAAAACTTGTTTGTAGCGAAAAACCGTTGCATCATAACTCATATATTATGTGCTCTGCTTCTGTTGCCTTGATCCAAATCTAATTGGATAAAGGAAGTGAGTTTTGTTCTCAAGAGAAAAAGATTAGTCACAATAGCAGCACTGCAAATGAAGTAACAACTTGCAGTCTAAGTAGGGGTGTTATCGGGTCGGGTTATCGGGTCTTGTCGGGTTTTGCTTAGAAAAACTAACCCGCAACCCGACCCGATAAGGAGTCGGGTTATCGAGTTCGGTTTGGTATCGGGTCGGGTCTTGTCGGGTCGGGTGATTAGGGTTAATCGGGTTGGCTTATTTAATTTAACAAAAAAATATTTAAGCCTAAACATTTATCTTTGACATTTAATTTTTGATAACTTAAAAATGATTAACAATATGTTACTGTATGAAGTAGAATATGTTGTATACGAGTATGTTATAGTAGGAGTACACTATCTTTAATCCGTTATATACATATGTTAAACACTAATTTGACTGTTAACGAAATGATATCAGTAGCCATTCCAAATTAAATATAACGAAGTGATATCAGTAGCCTTTCCAAGTTGAATATCTTAAAAAAGCAAAGCAACAAAATTCAAAGCACATGTTGAATATCTTATTAAAAGGAAAGCAAAGTTCTAAAGCAGTAGCATAACTTGATTTATCGGGTCTTATCGGGTTGACCCGATAACCCGATAACAATAATTATCTAACCCTAACCCGACCCGATAACATTATCGGGTTATCGGGTTCGGGTCAAAACAACCCGACAAGATTTTTAAACCCGATTTAACCCGACCCGATAAGCCTGATCGGGTTCGGGTTTGGGTTTGGATTCGGGTTTGGAAATATTATCTTTTCATTTGTATGTTTTTAAGTTTCAATCAAGTCTGCTGATAACATTGGTTATGCAATCATATATTCTTTTAAAAAGTTGTCCAGAATTGGTTCTTTGAATGCTTAGTCCCTAAGAGAACTATTTCTTATTGTTATATTTTAGAATTATCCGAGCTCTCAAATCTTCCTTGTACCCTGCTCATAAAGAATCAGCATGCTAAGGCGGTCGGGTAAAGCCAAGCTCAGTTCGATTCATATGCACAGCTATTCTTACAACTCCATAGATCGTTATATTGAAAAAGATTTAGATGAAATTTCTGGAAGTGCTATTTTTCATATTTGATATAAACAGCTTATAAACGTGACAAGAGAGTGATGGTGAGTGAGTCTGTCGAAAGTAAAGATGGTGTCAAAATCATTTTTGACCCACTATAGATGGCCACCCATTTAGCCACTTCTACCATTTCTGATGCGAATTCATTCATTAACAAATAGAGCTATCAACATATATAGATGGCCAGTACAACATAATTGGTTCAGCCAACCTAAATTGCAGTTCAAATGTCTATCCTTTCTAACATGTTCATACTACCTTAATAGCTAGATCACTTAAATTCGGCATTATCATAACAGGACCGGTTGTAATTACGCCTGGTACCCAAAACACAATTGATTTAAATTAAACAGCAAACTATTGGTACTATCAACCACTGCAATGTCTGCATCTAATCTTCTTCACTTGATTGATCTTCATCGTCGTTGTCATCATCGTCATCTTGAGAATCTGATTTGTAATCTGAATCAGCATCATCATCGTCTCCTTTAGATTTCTTTTACGATCATGAGGTTTGATGCTTTTCTCAACAGGAACATGTTTGCCATCTTCACCCTTGGTAACATCATCTTTGTCATCCAACTGTTTGCCATCATCATTTATATTATCATATTGACTTGTAGCCAAGGTGTTTTGCCTGAAAATGTAAACAACATTATTACTCACTACAAAACCATCGCACTTCACTTTCTTTATTAGTCCCGCTATACAAAAAAAGGCAACTCTCAACACTGCTGTTTTCCTCAAAGTCTATCCAATATTACAACTTTACCCTGTACTGATCGTTATGACTTATAAAATACTCCTTATTAACCAATGAATAGCTGCCCCATTCTATCCGTATTATTATATCTTGAGATTGATACCTTAAATGTATGAAGGGTCAAATTAACCTGCTGTTAACTCAAAGTGCCTTAATAAGACTCATGATTTGTAACCCTATTCGTGCTACCCGTAAAATAAAAAAATTTACTCGCATGCTTTGAAGACCATTTTTAGCCACCTCTATTTCCTACTTTCTTACAAGTTCAAAGACATCATTGTTTGCTTTTTCACAAAACTTGTTTTATGTATCCGTTGGACATTTTCTATGCCATCAGTTGCTTGTTCCCGTGAATTGAATTTTAAAAAAGAAACATACAAATATTAGCATTGAAAAAATCTTACAAGTTCAAAGACATCATTGTTTGCTTTTTCACAAAACTTGTTTTATGTATCCGTTGGACATTTTCTATGCCATCAGTTGCTTGTTCCCGTGAATTGAATTTTAAAAAAGAAACACACAAATATTAGCATTGAAAAAATAGAACAAAAAAAATAAGGAATTCAAGAGTCTAAACTCTAAACCTGCATTGATGGCAGCTCTTTCCATCATGTGCATCATACATACGATTCCCCTCATCATCATAGCCATCCACTCCAACTATCCAGGGTTACCCAGCATCTTTTCATGCTCTTCGGTATAAACTTCCAGTTTTGAACCATCCTTTATCACAATTTTTACATCCTTGATAACCTTTTCTTTTGGAGTGGGCTTCTCAAAATAACTCACGGTGGGAATCGTCATTATCCCGCATAACATTAGAGAAGTGTAAGAACGAGATAAGATCATGCCATTTAAGGGAAAACCATGTGTATCAAAACTATTCCATTACAACAAAACAAATCATTTTCAATGTCCGTAGTAATCAAGAAAGAACAGTTACAAATGTGTTATTTACTAATCACGAGATTATTATCATAAGTCAAACAAGTCATAAAAATCTACCAACTCATGGTTTCTTGTGTCCCCTTTACACAAAAACCAGACAAGCCCAATAACCAGACAAGCAGAAACAAATAACAAAACATACAACTCATACAATAAATCATTGAAATTCAAGTAGTACTAGACTAAACAGCATACCAACGGAACTATATTCACCTAAAATCACCAATGCATATCACCTATGACTACATTCGCTACCAATTTTACAGACTACATCCTGACAGTGCAGCGCTCCAACCCTCACTCATAAATACTAAACTTACAAGGAGTATAAGTTTATAAATTTCAAAATAAGCCAAAACAAACCAGCTTATGAAACATAATCCGAAACCACACAAGCTCGTAAGCCCAAAAGAAAAATAGGCTTAAACAAACACCTCCTAACATAAACCGAAGCAAACGAGCTTGCGAAACACAAGCTGAAACCACATAAACTGGTAAGCAAAAAAATAGGCTTAGGAGGTGTTTGTTTCTGCTTATATAGTTGGCGGATGACTTATTTGGTTTTCGAGCTGATTCCTCGAGTTCTTTTCCCACTTTCACCTCCTATGGTTGGTATAATGCAAGAAATTTATCACAGACTATAAAAGGTTTACTTATCCATGTATTCATATCCATGTATGCATATGTTGCATTCTAAGATACTATCAGTAACATATAATATGTAAAACACAATTATCAAATGTCCTTATTAGGAGGAATTGGAAAGGATCAGTAGGAAGTGATTATCAGTTGCAAATGGTCAAATCTAAACCAACAACTAACCAACGCGTCAAATAACTTTCAAGCAAATGGGTATCGCCCAATAAGTTCAGTATATGTATTAACAATACAGTAAGTAACATTAATAAAAACACCAAGATTCGTAACCTTAAAACTTTTTTTTATCACAGTGAAAAGTATGGAAACCACTGCTAGTTTTAATTCGAAACCACGGCTAGGCTTCTCGAAACCACGGCTAGTTTTAATTCGAAACCACGGCTAGGCTTCTCGAAACCACGACTAGGCTTCTCGAAACCACTGCTAGTGGAGATAAACAGTTACGGTTATTATTGTTGTCACTGGTCGGAAAAATGTGTGGCGTTGGTTTAAATAAGCAATTCCAATTTCCAAACACATAAATCTACTTAAAAAAAAGCAATCCAAAACTAGCTAACAACAAACAAAATAAAAAAACACAATCTTTACAAATGAGGATAAAAATACAATCAAAACATAAGAATAAAAAGTCAACCATTATACAAAACACAAGGTAGTTCAGTTCTTACCGGTTCAATCTTTTGGTTCATCGGTGATGGTTTGGATCTGTGGTGATCGTTTGATCGATGATGACCGTTTGATTGATGGTTTGGATTGTGTTGAATCTGGGTAGCAGTGGGGAAGAAGTGTGTGTGTGTTTTTAATGTTATAAAAATATGTAAATGTATGTGAAAATAAATACTGTAAATGTATATATAAAAATTTTAAAGTATATTTTGTAATTAAAGGTATTTTGTATTTGAAAGTATAAGATAAATATTTATACATTAAAAAATATAAAAGTGTACTTTCTACATAATCAGTTGCCCAAAAATACATATGTGTGGGACCAAGTTGCCCAAGAAATATGTACTTTTTAATAATAAAAAAAGACTATATTTTTTACTAAAAGACAAAAATATGTCAGTTGCCCAAGAAATTAGGTCCAAGTTGCCCAAGAATTAACCTATAACACTTGTACTATAAAAGTACAAGATGGGCCCAAGTATAGGGACACATGTCAACTATATAGGAGAGTTGCCTAATGGAGAGTTCTTGTGGGCAGTTAAGAGAAGTGAAAAAAAAGTGGGGCATTTGGGGTAAATAAGTTGGGCAACCGGGGCAATTAGAGAATTTGCCCTTTTATCATGTTCCTCATGTAACTAATTTTGTAATGTGTTCCTGATAAATCATATAATTGTATTTGGTACATCCTTAACTTTCTAAGTACATTCTTTTGCCCTACATATATATGCAATAAACACAACTAATAACCTTTTCCAATATCTTACTTGTTTGATGTTACTTATGTTCCCAAGTTGACATGTAAATCACATGTGATTTAAATCATGCTCCTAATGTATCAAATTTCTTGACACATGCCTTACAAAATAGAATTCCAAGTATAATAAACAAAAGTTTAAACAAAATACTAAAGAAGATAGAGAACTAATATTCAATTAAGGTTTCAATTCAAGTAAGGATTCAATCAAAATTTCTTTATTTAAAATAAATAGTATGTTGAATACTTAAAACTTAAAAGTACTTCTAAACAAAATGCATAATCAATTGCAATAATGTTCAAGTATGCATCACTTGTATAGTCAACTCCAAATGTGAGCCTATCGGAAAACTCTATTCTATATAAGTATTATTCTTCTGTCTACAACATTCACATTTCTTCTTCAGATTTAAACTAAAGTATATTACTTTCCCTTTTTCATTCTTCAAACATGCTCCTTCCAAACTACCTTTGTTTCTAATGACATTTCTCATTTTGAAACTTCGCTAAACTTCTCAATTTCTTCCTTTCTGTTCATAAAATCTAAAAGTGTGCATCAAAACTTATTGTAATCACATTTCTTACAAGACATAACTAACGAATTTTTTTTAATGTACACTTGTTCCCTTTTACAATAGGTGATTTCCTGCATAATCATGTATGAATTGTAATACTTTTAGGTTCAATAAAATTTTGAGTGTAATACTTGAGTTACCAATCACATGTGATTTGCGATCTTTGTAATTTCAGTAACAATGTGAATTTTTTAGTCGCACTTCTACACTTTAAATATGTGAATATCACATGTGATTTAGTCTTTTTATTCATACATTAACAGTATCGCATGTGATTCTTTTAGGAATGATTCTCTCGTAAGATTTATATCTAAAAAGAGTAAATCACATTTGATTTACTCTTTTAAAATATATAAAAGTCACATGTGATTTCACTATAAAGTTCAGGATAACAAATTCACAATTAGAACAAAATAATTTTGAAAATATCAGACGTGATTTACCTTCATCAGGTTCCAGATCTTCTTTTTCATAATCTTAATCTATTTTTCAACATTATGAACATCTTCAACATTTTGACTTTCTCCAATACTCGATCAATATATTCATTATCATATATAGTTTGAATTATTTTTGTTACTTAATTGCTCCAACCGTATAAAACAACGATATATGATGAAACTAATGAATTTCAACTTTGTTTTGCGCGATTATGTTCGATTACTAGTTGTCATGATTGAATTGATTGTAACTAAATGATTTTTGAATAAATTTGATGATGAATGACGAAATTGATTGACGAATTTGATTGTGGATTAGTTGTTTGTGTGTGGGTGGAGAGAATATTATGGAACCTTAATTTTTTATCGTGATTTTGTGAATGAAACGTCGAAAAGAGGTGAAAATTTGGCTTTTATAGCTGAAAAAAAAATCCCATAATGTAAATTCTAGATTGAAAAGTCTGGTGTGACATCATTGGCTCATGTGGTTATTGGGATCTTCGGCAAGATCTACATGTCCTAGCAAAATACACACTACCTATGAGCGAATGAAGTAGCTACACATGACATTTACCGTGTAACGGTTTTTGGGATAAGTTCCAAGGCATGTCCTTGCGCTAGAGTTTAGTTCCCCAGGCAAGGATACTTGTGTCCGACAAATGTTTGCTTGAAAGTTGACCTTCGAGGCGATGGCTACTAGGCTTTCAGCCTTGAGAGCCGGTTTATAGTTGTATGGGCTTTAGCCATTTGGGCTAAAACTCCTATACGCTATCACAATTAATTAATTTCATTTTGTAATTTGATGGAAAAAATAGTTATAAAAAATTAGGTGTAAATTGACAATAAAAAAACTTAAAAAAAGGGTAATTAATTAAACTTAAAAGGTTGTGTTTAAAATAATGTCATATTATGGTTGAGTGATACAATTTACAATTAGTGGAAAACTTTATAAATATACCAAAAGGGAGATGATTCGCACACTCCAACTTTTTATTCGCACACTCAAATGTACAAGTAGCTAATGCAGAATATTAAAACAGTACAAGTCAGGCATGCATGGATTGGAGTGTGTCAATCAATTTGTAATGTGTACAAATCAATTTCCATACCAAAATTTAAATTTACTTTTATGAATTAAGTGTAAAATTATAAGTTTCAATAATTTAAATAACTTTACTAATATAACAAGGGTTTTTCTAACATGTGCCCCGGGGCACATGTTAAACACACAAAAAGGACGGCGGGACTCACGAAAAAGGACGTCCGGACCCACAAAGAATACACTTTTCAAATAAAATATGTGGGTCCGGACGTCATTTTTCGTGGATATAACAAATAGTGACTTTATATTTGTTTTAAAAAACAACATTTACCATTAGTGTTGTTGTTATTTATAAATATTATTATCATTATTAAATTAATGTATATGCACGAGATTATAAATATCAAAATAAAAGCACATGTTACTTCAATGTGTTAAATAATAAATAAGATTTTGTACACATATAAATGACTCAAATGATTAAACATGTCTTTAGCGAACTTTCTGTAAGTTGAAATGAATTGGTAGAAAGCTTTAGTCTTTAGATTAAACATCACATATTTGTTAATACGACTTATGTCAATATACAATGCTGACATGGTGGTCTAAAACTAGTCTTTAGACTATTAAAATAAATTTATCACACATTTTCCACCAATTTAATGACTTTTCCAACACATTTACTTAAGACATGGTGTAATAGAGGAATGACCTCACACATTTGTGTTAAAACAACACCACAAAAGCACGCGTCTTGGATGGCTTTTTGGGTGAACCGGTCTTGGCCACAATTGACTTGTGAAGTTGGTTGTTCGTGAGTTATCATATTGGTTATTGTGGGGTATATTTGTGTATAAGTTGGGATTGTTTGCGTGATAAAGTTGTTGTCTTATTGCACCTTGTTAATAGTAATGCTCATAGTAAAGTGAAAATGTGATATGCTGAGAGCACAAGGTGTAATGACATAGAGTTAAACTATAACTCTCCGGCACGTAAACATTAAATCAGTTTTAACTTTTCAACCTTAACTAAAAAAAAACACCACTTGTCATAATTGAACCATAACACCACATTTTAGGGGTGAAAATGTAATTTTTTTTATTCATACCTGCTAACGCAACGTTAATATCATAATTTGCACCTTAACGCAACCCCTTAACTCACTTGGACGGTGTGGTAACTCTCCCTTAACGAAGCGAAAGTTAAGGCATAACTCAAGTGCAATGTCACCATACCGCATGCTCTGAGTTAACGATTTTGATGTTGGTCACCACACCGAGCGTAAAACCAAGTAAGAAAATAGTTTTACTGAAAACGAGGTCGTAACCCTCCGCCGCGTTGCGGCGGCCTTTCTTAAAAAATTTTGAACTTTGTATCTTGACCCAAGAATGAGGCTACAGACATAATGAAAGTTTATTGTATGGATGAAGTGTATCATTTATTGCATAACAGATTACCAACTACTACATATATATAATTGTTTGAAAGTTTACAATGACATGCACTTGCATAGGTATATAATCAACGCCAAAAAGTGCATGATGGTTTGGATTCAACTTTCTGCCTGAGTACTCGTGTTAACAGTTGACACTTAACATGGAAAGAAAACTACGCAGAAATTTGAATCCAATTTTTAACAATAAATGATTTTGAATATTTTGCATGATGTATTTCAACTTTCATGACACGGAAACAATAAAGATCTCATTTGGTTGAGAAACTGGTCACCTAATATGAATAAGAAATAAATATTTAACAGCTTAACCACGAACAAAATTACGTGTGCGCAAGTTACATTTTGGCTAAACATTTCAAAGTCAAGTAAATGGTTATACGTAATTGAGAGGTCACCATTATAATAATTTTTTGATAGAAAATGGACGATACATACGATAATTGCATCCTTATATTAACATTTTCCAAATTAAACTATAAATCAAACTAAAACCACATACATGTGGACTATGATTGTGTTGGGTTCCTAAAACGCACCACATCGAAAGCACTAAGAATATACCAACAACAACATCATTAAACCTCGTGAATTGAATGACGGGTAAAAAATTGATCGGATTATTGCTTACTAAGTACCGCACGCGGCGCTGTTGTTGATGTTCGTGCGCAGCGCGATCCGTCAAGGAACCGACTATGCACTTTTTGGTGTTTGCGCACCGTCGTGGCCGGAGCGAGAGTGCGTGCTCGAGACACACCTATGATGAAAATGCATGAAAGGTTTAGCGAGAATTGGCTCGACAACATATGCATATTTTATGAATATGCTAGCTTTTAAAAATAACATTCTACCAACATGGCGATTACACAATTGCATTATACAAATATAACGATCGTTGTATCAACTGTTTGTCACCGCAGTTCGAATGTGGAACAGTCTTGTAGTTATAGTCGACACTGTCTGCAGTAATGTTGGGCGTGAAACAATTTTGTTGAGATCTCGATCGTGAATCCAAAAATGCCTATAATAACGATAATGCAACCGCTTTAGTATGGGCTCGGATGAAAGCGGTCATGGTACATTATTGAAAGACGACCTTGGGTACCATAGTGTCCTGTAATAACACAAACATGAAGTCAAAGGAATGCCAACCAATGCTGCAATTAAATTTTAGTATTCTTGTGTATTAACATTTGAAGCAACCTGCTAACATCTCGTTGAAGTTGCTTTTGAAAGTCTATGAGAATTCTGTTATCGCCTCAATTAAAAATTTTGATTGTCATGCAATCGTGAGTAAATTGAAACCTGGTGAAACCGCCAATGCTAATAGGTTTCATAACGGAGCGTAATTCGCACCATACCGCCATCGCTCATTAACCCTTTGTATGTCATCTCGTCGCCTACATATGAGATAAGAATAGCATTTAGTCTTGGAATCTATGTCAACAAATAAGTGTGTTTAAAGGAAGTGACTATTAGGGAGTATAACCGACTTGAACATCCAATGTCCAGTCCAATGTCCGAGTCCCATTTGTTCGGACGCCCCGTGCTCATGTACTACAGACGTGAAATGCAAGTCAACACCGCTTTCTCTTGCAATTGTGGCTCATGCTTTGGTACCCAAATTCAATTACCTAATAAGTGCAAAAATAAGCTTAAACAAACCACGACACAAAGTAACATTGTTACGTAAGCAGTAGCGATTTATGAAGCCAAAATAATAAACATTATACCTCAAGATGGTATTGCAACCGACACTCATGTTCGTGTTCATCAAGTACCTAGTAAAACAGAAAGCAAAACCATGAGCTAATTAACCTACCTTCTCGTATAGTAACAATCCCGCACTTCCTGCATAATTCATCACATAAATTGAATAATCTACTTTATATAAAAACACTGTGTTAAGATCAGTAGACAAATTACACTTTTATTTGTCTTGATTCATTTACGGCTTGAAAGCTCACCTTTTTCTTTTAACGCTCCACAATGCTGATGGCCCGGCCCGTGGTCTTTACATATTTGTACCAGCAATTCCTCTAATTTTTGGGCTGCAAACTGAGCATCTTTCTGTGGTATCGTGGCCTTTTTGATTGATTTTAGGAATCATTGGTTCACATGTAAATCTCACTTGCTACATAACATAGTTACCTGTGAGTGACATCAGTTTTCAAAAATGAGCAAGGCAAATACCCAAGTATGCATCATATATAACCGTGACTATTCCTACATGAACTTAAAACTGAAATGCTAAGTAAAAAAGCAAAAGGTGTGAATATCTCATGTACAGTATCCAAACCACCTATAAACATTAAGCGACAAAAATTTAAGGTGATGTTGACAAAGTTTAAGAATAGCTTTGCGTCTGTCTAATTTCTATTCGTAATTTTTAATTCAAATTCACAAACTACGCTTGGTCCATCTCGTTATAGTTTGAACAAACATATTATTATTCTTCCTGTTTTACCTCTTTAATCGGGCCACAAACCATCACCCCGCCTCGACGATAGTAACCATAATCCCACAGCGCATCCTTCAACCAAGTCACTTTACCCATCTGCCGCAACTCCTTTTTAAGAATTCTAAAATCGTAGTCCTAACCAAACAAAAGATAAAAATATCACTACTATCAAACCCAAAACAAAATTTCGCAAGTAAAAATTTTCAAACATGTAACCAATTTCTCTTACAAAATAACAAAGAATTACAATGCTTTTTTGATCCAACTTTTTGTGGTCATTGTTACTAAAGTTACACAAAAACCATCATAAAAACACATAACAAATTTAACATCAAATCTACATAGATCTCATATGCTTGCCTGTGTATGTTTGAACTCTGGGGCCATCACCACCGTCGATCTTTCCGATTAGGTATATACGCGCTATAATATCCTCTTAACTAAAGGCGGTGGATGTTGTGTCGATGAATCTGGAATGTCCCAATGTAATATCCAGATTCACGTTACTGGATTGGGCCTTTCAGTCCAACAGATGTAATGGGGTAACTTAAATGGGCCACGTGTACTGTAGACGCAACGACGTCGTTTCAAATCGCTTATAATATATATAGTAATGGTAAGAAAAAGAAAAGGAAAAGGGAAATTTATTTGAGACCAGTAAAGTCAAAGTGAAGACTTGTGTATGCAAAAGAAATTTGACTTGTTTCATCAGTTGTGAGCTTCAACATAATAAAAACATTAGTGATAAGCACGCCTCCTTCCCTTCCCTGTCTTTCCATCATTCTCCCCATCACTTTCTCTCTCACACACTCAAAACACACACACACTTTTCATATTCTTTCTCAATTCTGGAAATAACTTATTAGATCTATTATTTGATATCAGTTTCTGTTTCTGCTACAGGAAGGTAATTCATGTTTCAATTAATAACTAGATTCAGTTGTTTAATTTTGATCTGTGTAATTGAAGTGATTTGATTTGATATGATGATGATGATGTTGCTTATTGGATTGTGTAATAATAGATGTGTGTTTCTAGAATGTGGATTCATGAATTGTACTAGATGTCATATGTTATTATTTGTTGGAGTTTGTGTTAGCTTTTTTAAATTATTATTTTTAACATTTGGATTTGAACCTACTGCACATGAATCCGAGGAAGGTCGTTGGACTATACGAGTTTAGCTTCTAAAATTCTGCGGTAATTTCATTTGACCTTAGTGGACTTGTAGGAATAAGAGTTTTGTCGAGATGCTAGACACTTAGGCTTAGAGTGAACTCATTACATTGAAAGTTTGGATTTTTTGCATTTGTTTTCGGGCCTGCACATGAATCTGGGTGACTCATATGCTTGTCAATCGGAGTTAAAATTGACTACTCTCTGTTGAATATAGAATATATGAATTTGAGTTATTTACTCTTGAATCAGAACATAGTTGACTAATTGTAGTGGAATTGCGACGGGGAATACATGGGTTTAGCCTTTAGGTTCTTAAAGAGTGAAGTAAATTGCTTTGATGGTAGTGGACTTGTGTGCTTATTGTAATACGACTTATTAACCGAATCGTTTTTGTGGAAATTGATGTTTTGCCTTTGATTTTGAGCCTGCACATGAATCTGAGTCATATGCTTGTCAATCAGAGCATAATTCACTCTTCTTTTACTAATTGTAATGAAATTTGCTTCCACTTGTTCAATGACACATACCAGTTTGTGGAATGATTATGATGTTGCTTATTGGATTGTGTAATTATAATGTTGTTAATGGTGATTGTGTGGATTGATGAATCGTTGTTGGTATGTTGGGATTTACGTTATAATTTGTTGAAGATTGTGCTAGTTATATTATAAATTTGTGGAATTTTGGTGTTTACATTTGGATTTGAGCCTACTGCACATGAATCTGAGTGAGTCATATGCACTTGTTAATCAGAAGAAATTACTACTTTTGATGGACTATAGGAATTCAGCTTCTAAAAGTCTGGTCTAATTTGATTTCATCATAGTGGACTTGTAGGATTATCATAGATAATGAATGTACGACAAAATTAATTGTCGTTTGTCTAGATGTCAGGCAGGCTCATATTGAACGCATCATACTTTTGACTTTTAGTGACATGAATACCTTTCGCTAAATTAGCAATACACATATTGGTGATCTGATGTCCACTAAAATTATGTTCTCCTATATGCTTGTAAATCGGAAGTAAAGGACTTTTTTAATGGAATGAGTATGGGAAACATATGAATTTGAGTTTATTTGCTTGTGAATCAGATGAGAAATGACTTTTTGTTGACTAAATTTGATGGAATTGATATGGTGTAATATACTTTGACCATAAAGGACTTGTGGGATTATCGTACATTGGTATTGAAACTTCTTGGAATAAGCGTTTTCGTGGTTTATCGAGATGTTAGACTTACAATGCACTGAATCTTTCCTATAGTTCTATTATCATTGTTTTTATTCGCTGATGATTATCTTGATTTTTGATCTGCTAAACCACCTTTGACTTTGTAAGTAACATTTCAGTTAATTTTTGAATTTCGTTTAATATGATATGATAGATTTTGCTTATTGGAATGCTCAGCTATAAATATGTGTCATTATAATGTTGTTGATGGTGATTGTGTGGATTGATAAATTTGCTTTTATCCTGTGTAGTTTTGTGGAATTATGGTGTTCACATTTGGATTTGGGCCTGCACTTGAATCTCACTTATTTGTTTTAAAATTGACTCTTACGTTCGATTGAATATACAAATTCAGCCTCTATGCAATATGCTTGGACCATAGTGGACTTGTAGGATTATCCAGATGTTAGACTTACATTCAACTAATTACATTGGAACTTTGGTTTCTTGCATTTGGATTTGGGCCTGCACATGAATCTGTGTCACATCATAATTGACTCATGTTTGACTAAGGAAAATACATGAATTTGAGGTAGTTTGCTTGTGAATTTGAAGATCTTTGACTCTTTTTTTGATTAAATATGACGGAATTGATATGGGGAATATGTTGATTTAGGTACTTGTAGTCTGGTGTAACTTGCTTTGACCATTGGTAGTCAAGCTTTTTGGAATACGCGTTTTTTGGTTTATCGAGATGTTAGACTTACATTGACCTGACTTGTAACAAAAGAGCAATTCATATTTCGGTAATATAATGTTGTCTTTGATATTAGGATTTCTATAGTTATGTTATCGTTAGGTTTTCATTTTTTTTATTTATATATATGTGTTATGAAATCATAGAGATTAGAGAATATCAAACTCATGTTGTGTCCCCTACACTGCTGATATTTTTTATCTGAATCTCTTAAACAAGGTTGACTTTTAAATGCAGATTTAAGGGGATTTCTGGACTTCGTCGCAGTATTGTGGCTTTAAAAAGTCATATACTTGATTAATAAAAAACATGTCTGTTTCTATGAGAGATTTGGACCCAGCCTTTCAAAGTGCTGGACAAAAAGCGTATCCTTTGTCTCTTTTATAGTATCATGTTATAATTTTATTTTAGCAGGAACTTATATCTATAAATGTAGTTAAGGTAATCCAGTTGTTTTATTATCTGCTCTTTCGTATGTAAATGATGGGAGTTATACTGAAACCTTAGAATGATATCAACTATAATTTCTGTGATTTATTTATTTTAATTATCATGGATGTTAGCCTCCTGTACGTTCCTTAACAATATACAGAGGAATTGAGGTGTGGCGGATAGAGAATTTTAAGCCAGTGGCCATTCCACAGTCTTCTCATGGCAAATTTTTTACAGGGGACTCCTATGTCATTTTGAAGGTTAGCTCTCTAATCTTACTACTGTTGCATATATGTTCTTTTCTTTCTATGTATTATTGTTTTGTGTGAAAAAGTTAATCTTATTCACACATTAACTTTGGTATAACACCTATGGGTTTTACTATATGCCTGCCTTAGCACAAATATTATTTTATTAAGTGAACAGATTTAAGTATTAACAACCTAAATGTAGGTTAAGTTACGCCTCTTGGCGTAAGAAATGTTGCTGAATCTTATGCATATCCTCAGAAGATAGATCATTGTTAAATTTCAAATTATTTAGGTTACATTACTTTACATAGATCTACTGATTTTACAAGTTTAAGTATCAGCAACTGTATTTTAGTACTCCATTTCTTAAAAAATTGCAGTCATTGACTAAATAACACAGCTTTATGGATATGCTGGACTGTTAAGTTAAAGTAGACATCTACTGGAACAAAAATACTACCCTAAAAAAATTCTAAACTTAAATCGTTTGAAAGCTAGGTTGTTTGGCTTGAAATTTTGACCTAAGGGTGTGTTTGGTACCGAGAATTGGGGCAAGAGAAATGGAAATGGTTCCATTTCTCTTGTTTGGTACCGAGAATTGAAAAAGCGGAGAAATGGGGTAGAGAAATGGAGAGAATTGGGTAGTGTAATTTGGTTAGCTCCATTTCTCTTATTTTGGTTGAGAAATTGGAGAAATGGATTAATTTTTTTTTTTTTTTTTTTTTTTTTTTACATTTAAAAATTAAAATATTTAAAAATATATATTTTTTTTAAAAATTTATTTTTTTAAAATAAGTTTTTTTAAATAAATACATTTTTTTAAATTATTTTTTAAATATTTTTTTTAAATAAATACATACATTTTTTTAAATAAATACATTTTTTCAAAATTATTTTTAAAAATTTATTTTTTAAAAATATTTTTTAAAATATTTTTTAAAATATTTTTAAAAAATAAGTTTTTTTAAAAATAATTTTTTTAAAATTATTTTTAAAAAAAATAAGTTTTTTAAAATAAGTTTTTTAAAAAAATTATTTTGAAAATTATTTTTTTAAATAATTTTTTTTCATTTCTGTCAAGTCTCATTGTTACAAACATTAGAATTGAACACAATTCTCTCTCGATTTCTATTCTCTGAGATTTTATTCTCTACTTCATTTCTCTCTACCAAACGCACCCTAAAGAGAATCATAGCAGCTAGTTGGACATCCCAAAATGGAAATTATAGGCACCTTAAGTCCCCACACGATAACACACAAAAAAGAAGAAAACAAATGAAAATAGGGAGCTATTTACAAACATGACAAAGTGGTTATGAGTTAGCCTAATGAACCCCATTTTACCAAATTTTGAACACAGCTTATTTCATAGTTTTCTTTGCTTAACAAATCATACATTTTTACATTCATTTTACAGACTATAGCTCTGAAAAGTGGTGCATTACGCCATGACATCCATTATTGGTTAGGCAAAGATACAAGTCAGGTGTGTTTTCACTTTGAAAAACTCTGTTATAACTAAATCTCACATCTCTTTTCCAATATTTTTTCCTAATCTTTTGTTCAAATATTTTTCTCTTTTTACTTTTTGGTTACAGGATGAAGCAGGAGCAGCAGCCCTGAAGACGGTTGAACTTGATGCAGCTCTTGGAGGACGTGCTGTTCAGTATCGGGAAGTGCAAGGTCATGAAACAGAGAGGTTCCTTTCTTACTTTAAGCCATGCATCATACCTCAAGAAGGTGGAATTGCATCTGGTTTTAAGCATGTTGAAGCTGAGGAGTATAAGATCCGTATGTTTACTTGCCAAGGAAAACATGTAGTTCATGTAAAAGAGGTAAATTTGTGTTCTTAGTGTTTCGTTGTTACAATTGTTCATTTTGGATTGTTCAGTCTATTAATTTGTATTTATCGGTGGCAGGTTCCTTTTGCTCGGTCTTCACTCAATCATGATGACATATTTATCTTGGATACCGCTAATAAGATATTTCAGTTCAATGGTGCGAATTCATGCATTCAAGAAAGGGCTAAAGCATTAGAGGTTGTTCAGCATATCAAAGATACTTATCATGATGGGAAGTGTGACATAGCCACTGTTGGTAAGTAGATAGAGATGGCATATTCAACCCTTTTGCTTTTAATTGGACTGATTCGTGTTATGTTTTATTTCTACGGCACAAATGGGTCAAATCAAAGAAGTTGGTAAAAAGGAAACGGGGTCAAATGGGTTGAAAGAAGCACAAAGCACTTCTTTTATGCCTAAAAGCTGTTGAAATCTTCATTGTATTACTGTAATCTGTGTTACGGAGTATCATATTTGACACGCTAATATTTAAAAAAATATATATATAAAAATGTGGACACAGTATTACGGTCATCTCAAGTCTCAACCTGTACAAGAGTACCCATTTAAAGTTTTCAATCCGTTATCTGAGCTGCCGTTTTCTTCTATTATATTGGTACTGTAAATCTGAATGATCATCACAAATAAAGTATTTTTTTCTTATTTTCGTGAATAGAGGATGGAAAGTTGATGTCCGATGCTGAAACCGGAGAGTTCTGGGGATTCTTTGGTGGGTTTGCTCCACTTCCTAGGAAAACGTCAACAGATGAAACCAAAAGTGCCGATGCTCTTCCTACTCAGCTATTTTGGTAATACGCCCTCAACTTTTTAACTCCGCCGCTCTGCCTATTCATAATGATTACATATGCATGTATATAATTGAATTAGTAGACCAATAAGTGTGCTACTTGGTACGAGTGAGATGCCAATATTTAGGAATCTGTCGGATAGTTGTTTCTGATCTGTCCTGTCTCTGGATCTTTTCATGCATACGAATGTTTCTATTACATGGAAATGACCATAGTTGAAGGGTAAAAGAAGTACAAAACTATTTCAGAAAACATTTTATGGACTTAACAGCTGTGACATAGCTCCCTCGTCGTTGTTGCATATTCTTGTTTAAGATATGATATTTTTTTTTGGTGCAAAAGGTGAATTTTATTAATTAAAAACACTTTGTACAATATTGAAATTAGCATTCATTAATATGGACATATCCCATATCAGACAACATACAAATCCAACTCTATCCGATATCTGATACAACTGCATTTCATATATCTGACAATACACAAAACTCTGTCAATGACTAGCAAAGCAGAACAGATCCATCCATTGCTTTCACCAAGCTCATAAGCAGTTCTGAATTCACCTTTTTAATGCACCATTAACCATCTAGCTACATTTCCATAACACCCTTCCACCAAGACCATTCCTCCAGCTCCCACAATGATCAAGGCAGAATGGGTGTATGGCATCACTAAGAACCCATACCCTTCTAGATAGGGGCTATACCAAGTAGTCTACATTTCCATCTCTAAAATGGCTTCAACTACTTGGGAACACGCACCCTATGGGAAGCCAACCAAACCTCCTGTGATGGTGTATTGAGAGGACCAAGAAGGATCATCTTTCATTCCTCTCTATTCCTCCCATCATACACCATCCTCCTAGGCCATTTACCCTTCACAATAGGAGACCCTACTTTATGGTACATTCATACTGATTAGACCTCCTACTTAGCCAACCAAATCAGTCCAATTTCCTCCCAAGGCCAAATTGGAACTGATAAGAGGTTACCATAGGTACAGTCGTATCAGTTAGAACTCCAAGGTACAAGGAATCAACCTATTGTAATGGCCTGCAAATGTAACAGCAGCATTTTGGAACATTGTTTAAGATATGATATTTATTGTGGGCTTAATGTTTATATTGGATGGTGGACAACTAAATTTTGATTTATTTAGTATTAGGATCGGGTAACTTTAGCTAATACCGTAAGTATTTGATTGACAGAATCAAGTGGACTTTTCTACTCTTAAAGGGGCAAAGACTGATAAATTGAGATGCATATATTTGGAATACCTACTTTTGGGTTATTGGGTTGACCCACTAAAACTTTTGGTTTGACCTATTTTACAAGTATTAAACCTTGAATAAAACTAGGTTTGTTCTTGTGAACAGAAAGCACTATTTATCATATGTATATGAGAGTTAGAACAACATTACTTTCTCTTATAATAAGGGTTCAATGAATTACTGGATTTACCTGAAAATAGCACTAATTCCAGGGGGAGGGCACGACTCTGTCTAATTTGAGCATAGAAGTTAGAGTCGATGATTATATAGGCATTTTTCTTTTTCTTTTTTGTGAACATGCGACTTTACTACTGAATACAGTTCGTGAAGCATCTGTAGAGGGTGATAGGTCCTCTATGTTAGCCATTGAAAACTATTAAGGGAGAGGGAGGGGTTTGATGGCCTCCAGAAGAGGCCTTAGTCAATTGACATGTAAATTAGTTCTCATACTTTTACATTCTATTTAATCTGTTTAAGAAACCTGATAAGAGACGACCACAATGCATAATATCTTCTCCAACATGTTAGAATAACTTGTGAGCATTGAAACTAGCAAGCAACAAATTATAAAGTAACCACAAACTAGAGAACAAGCAAGAAAAGAACATCCCTATTTTACGTGAAGAGCCCCTTTTCATGAGGTAAAAACCACAGTCAAACAGCAAGCAGTAAAACCTCCATTTTTCATCAAATCATTTGTAGAATACAGTTTATGAAAACGTGAAATCGCAAGTAAGAACAAGTTAGTAACAGAACTTCTACCAAGATGATTGCAGTAAATTGGAATTATTAAACTGATTTGACTGTCGAAACACAATGTTGCACTGTTCAAAATAAACTAACCAGAGTCTTCTATGTCTATATGCGGTTATAATTATAGTTCAATCGAGACAGCCAAACCTATATGGTTTGAGCGTTTTCCACACATGTTAGGACCCAAAAGCCCGACATATCTCCCCAGATCCATATGATACCAAACTGAGAGCCTAAATACTTTGAAGGTATAAAAATCAAAGACAGAATATTAGGTTCATGCATGAATGAGGTGAGGAAATCTTTGTATGACAATCACACTTTTTAGTTGGTGAAATTATCGAAAGGTAACAAGGATTTTATTGGTAGTTCTACAATCTGAAGCAGATAGAATATACTTTAATACCTGTATATAAGGCAAGATTGGTTGTTATTGGGTTTCAGTTTCAAAAATGAAGTTGTATTTGTAATATTTTTATCGCCCGTGGTTAAAATGACTTCAATCCAAACTCTTTTGGGGTTAGCTGCAAGCCGTAAGACATAGATCGAGTAGACAGATGTGAAGATTGCATTTCTTCATGGTGATATGGAAGAAGAAATCTATATGGAATCACTAGAAGGCTTTCAGATGAAATGATAAGAGGATTATTTGTGCAAATTTTATGAGGAGCTTGTATGGTTTGGAATAATCTGTGAGGCAGTGGTATAAGAAGTTTGGATATGAGATGTATAAGTAACTCGGTGAGAAGAGTAGAAGATCACAACTTATCGGGTGTTGATTTAGAGCTTTCCACATGACGATTTTGTTTATTTTCTTTGTGCCGATTGTTGGTATGATGGACTTTGGTTACTCTCAAGACAGATAGATATATGTTACTTTGTGACCATCAAAGTTCATTTCATCCGTGGACGTCCCGCCAAAACATACTGATATGCGATTTCAATATGCTATTGTTTATGAAAGTTCAGTTCGTCTTTGGTAACATTCAACTTTTCTTTTCCGACTTCTGATGGTCAGGCCCACAATTATTATTTCCTTCAACTTACTAGGTGAAATTTTTATACACAATTTGTTAATTTTGAGGTTTGGCGATTTCATCAGTTGTTTAAGGCTACTGGCTTCTTGTTACAACAAGGGTAATGGACCGTGGTTTTTAACTTTCACATTGAACAACTTATGTGAAAACTTGATGCTCTTTTAGTACTGTTGGTGATAGTGGGGTTTCTTTGGGGGACTATAATTTTTTCTTTGGGGGACTATAATTTTACCTTTAATTTGAATCTCCAAAGGCTGTTTCTCAATTTAGTTTTTTAGGACTAATTACTTGTTGCAGAGCAAAAGTGACTGCCTTTTAACTTGCGTGATGGGTGTTGATGTTACTTCTGACTTCTGTGGAATGTTCTATAGCTCATCAGCAACAACAATTATTTTAGTTTCATGGGTTTGTTTAGGTCTAGTTTACCACCATCAGTGAAACATACCATCATTATAACAAATATCTTACTCACATTCCTATTTCTATAATATCGGAGAATAACTATGAATAATATTTTCTTCAAAACTTGTTTATCCTTCCAATGTATTCTCTTGACTCAGCCTTGTCAATTGCCTAGTGTTTACTGGATTTGTAGTTCTCTATTAAAAATTCCTTTCTTATTAGAGCCCAATATTTATAACTTGCAGTATCATATCCTCTTATTGTCACGCTTCATGTTCCTTTCTCTTGATAATATAACTGTTACAGTGATATTTCCACTCTTCCTGATTACATTTTCATTTCCTGCAGTCTGTTTGTGCTTGTCATTTTGGTTCATATTGTTTTTAGTTTTGGTTATTTTCTTTGTTAGTTATGCCACTTATAAGTTCTAGCACTTGCAACTAATATTTTAACTGAAAATATGCTCATATCATCATTCTATATATGAAATTGTGAATGGTTTTATATTTTAACATGGGATACATAGTGTTTCTTACTCTTTTACTTTTTTGTATATAAGTCTCGAGAAGGGGCAGGCAGAACCTGTTGTTGCTGATTCCTTGACGAAGGAATTACTAGATACAAACAAATGTTATCTTCTGGATTGTGTGGGAGAAATTTATGTATGGATGGGGAGAAGTACTTCTCTTGATGAAAGAAAAGCTGCAAGCGGAGCTGCAGAAGTATATTTTCACGCTTTCATCATTTACATTAATAAAATGCATCTTCACTAATTGTTGCTGACCTCAATTTGTAGGAATACCTTCGTAGCCAGGATAGAACAAAATCTCATATCATCCGCGTGATTGAAAATTTTGAGACAGTAACTTTCCGGTCAAAATTTGACACGTGGCCTCAGTCAACTGAGGTGGCAGTCTCTGAGGATGGTAGAGGCAAGGTGGCTGGTTAGTGATCAAGTGCTACACTTTTGCTCTGCAGAATATTTAAAATTATCATAACTTTGGAATGTTCGTAAATTGTGTAAATGATTATTTCTGTCCTTTTGGTTGATTATTTAGCACTTCTAAAGCGCCAAGGGCTCAATGTGAGAGGACTACTTAAAGCAGCTCCTACAAAGGAGGAACCTCAAGCATATATTGATTGCACTGGAAATTTACAGGTGATCCTTTGAATATTGATTTTTATTTCTATTTTTATGCGAGAAAAAAACAAGAATATGAATTTGCAGTTAGTGTTACTTGTTTTCTATTGTTGTATTCACCTGACCTGCTATGCACAGGTTTGGCGTGTAAATGGTCAAGAGAAGACTCTTCTTCCAGTCCCTGATCAGTCAAAGTTTTACAGTGGAGAATGCTATATTTTCCAGTATACATGTCCTGGTGAAGATCAAGAGGAATGCCTTGTAGGGACATGGTTTGGAAAGCAAAGCGTTGAGGTGCATATTTTTCGATCAAATTATCTGAACTCAGGCTTCATATATTGTCAATGCATTCATGAAGCATCGCCTATATTAGTTAATGATCGATACAACATGAGCCATATAGTAAAATCTACATGTATCAATCAATTTAATTTGGTGCTTATATATATAACCAAATATGTGTTGTAGGAAGACCGAACTTCAGCAACTTCACAGGCAAACAAGATGGTCGAGTCACTCAAATTTATGGCTACTCAGGTTGATTGCTTCAACTGAACATTAATTTAACATCACAGGTCTATTAATATTATCACTATGTATTTGTACTGATTATTTGGTTTCTTGGATTTTCAGATGCAAATTTATGAAGGAAATGAACCTATCCTTTTCTTTGCAATCTTTCAGAGCTTTCTGGTTCTTAAGGTGTGGTTCAACTCAGATCCTGTCATTTATAGCAAATGCTAGAATTAAATATTTTGAGCCGAATATGCAGAGCCAGATTTAGCTTGTCACATCTATTGACATGAATCAATAATCATCATTTTATGAAATTTTCAGGGTGGTCTAAGTGATGGATACAAGAAGTCCATATCAGAGAAGGAACTACCTGATGAGACTTATAAAGAAGACGGGGTCGCACTATTCCGTGTACAAGGCTCTGGACCAGAAAACATGCAAGCAATCCAAGTTGAACCTGTAAGTCTGTCATTAGTGTTGGAGATTAGTTACATGTTCAGGATTGAATTCAGGGTTATCTTCATTGTCTTAGAATCTTAATGAACTGGTACATTAAATGCTACCACTGTTTAAAACAATATATTTACTATACCTCTTTGGTCTGGGTTTAATTGTTATCATCAATCAAGACGTTTTTATTTCTATTTCTGATATGTTAGCTTTTGATCTTGTTATTAGTATAGAAATTTAGTTTTCATCACCTGCACCTTTTTTATTCTGTTTTTGATTTGCTCAGGTGGCTTCATCGTTGAACTCTTCTTACTGTTACATACTACAAAACGGTTCTTCTGTCTTTACGTGGATTGGAAATCTTACAACTCCTGAGGTCCAGGAACTTGTTGAGAGGCAACTGGATGTGATAAAGGTTTGAAAATCATGATACATACTAGAAATGTCTTGAAGGATGTATCTTAAAGCCTACAGTTTTATGTTTTTCCTGTCATTTACTTGTTATGGACAATATTTGCAGCCAAACATGCAATCCAAATTACAAAAGGAGGGTTCGGAATCTGAGGCATTTTGGGAAATTTTGGGTGGGAAATCTGAGTATCCAAGTCAGAAGATTGCAAAAGATGCTGAAAGTGATCCCCATTTGTTCTCATGTACATTCATAAAAGGTTAAAGCAATTACCTTTTGATAAGCACCATTTTCTTCAATTCCTTTGTTACTTGCTCGAAATATACTGATCCGTTATTGTTTATTGTTGCTGATGCTTGTTCTGGTTCAGAAGATTTGAAGGTGTGTAATACCCCATATGTATTAATAATACGCTGTGTATTTCTCCTAATTTAATATGTAATATGTTGCTTTAATTGCAGGTCACTGAGATATACAACTTCAACCAGGATGATTTAATGACTGAAGATGTATTCATCCTTGATTGTCACTCAAGCATTTTTGTTTGGGTAGGCCAGCAGGTTGATCAGAAACTAAAAGCACAAGCATTAGCTATTGGGCAGGTATATGGCTTTACCTTTTACATCTATTATTTCGTTTTTCACCTAGAAGTTGCTGGAACTGATATGGCTTTGTGATAACACTCTTGAAAATATAACAGAAATTCCTGAAACATGATTTTCTTCTCGAGAAATTATCTCTTGAAACTCCAATTTACATCATAACGGAAGGAAGTGAGCCACAGTTCTTCACGCGTTTCTTTACATGGGATTCATCCAAGTCTGCTGTAAGTGATCACCTTGCAATTACAGGTAGAGGTGTGGCCAGCTAATTTTATACTCTGTTAATATATTTCTTTATTTTTGGTTGCAGATGCATGGAAACTCGTTCCAAAGGAAGCTATCTATACTAAAAAATGGAGGTCGTCCAACCTTGAATAATGTAAGTTACATTTTCTTTGTATGTTTCTTCCTCTAGCATGCAAAGTTGTTTTCAAGGCAACCAGTCCTGTGCTCATTTTGCATGTTCTGTTAAATGGTTGATGATTCTTGTTAATTTGGGTCAAATGGGTTATTTTCAACAATTGGTCAAAATAGGTGATGGATTATAATTATCATATGTAGAAAAGTTAGACTATGACATCACTGTATTTACTCACTATACAATTAGATACTTGAACATAATCATGTATATCTAACATAATTAAACTCTCATACTCCATGACTTGCGTCGTTTATTGTCCATTTCTAGTTTGAATTCTTTAACCCAAATCATCAATAATTCGAAATTTCATTGTCCATGTTGGTCGCTTGCACTTTACTACTTGATTGCATTGTTTCACTATATTGCGGAAATACAACTCTTACGTAATAAATCTTGATAAGTAGGATGCCTTTATTTGATTCGAATATATGTTCTAGTCTTGATTTCTGTATATATAATTGTTTTGTCGTTCCATTTTATCTGTTTAGCAAATGTGCATGCTGGTAATGTTTCTAATAAGATACTTGTTATATTAATAGAAACCAAAAAGGCGAGCAGCTGTATCACATGGAGGAAGGTCTGTAGCAACCGAACAACCACAACAACGTTCAAGAAGTGTATCTTTTAGCCCAGACCGAGTTCGTGTGAGAGGCAGATCTCCAGCCTTTAATGCACTTGCTTCTACATTTGAGAATGCAAATGCAAGGAACCTATCAACTCCACCACCTCAAGTGAGGAAGCCTTATCCAAAATCTGGACCCACTGATCCATCTAATGCTGCTCCTCGGTCCACCGCTTTAGCATCACTAGCTGCCACTTTTGAACAACCTCCACGAGAACCTCTTATGCCGCGTTCTATTAAACGTAAGTCCTTTTTTTTGTAAAAAAATACCGAAGGGGGTTTGGATTCCTGTTTAGAAAGTGATTAATTACATGATACTAAATTATTAGAATCGACAAACCACCGGCAATTATAGAGATTGTATAAGGTAGAAGTTAGTGTTTGGATGTGCTTTCGTTTCTTAAGTTTTAATTAGGCGTTTTAGTGTTTGGCAAGTTTTAATTTTTAGTGGTTATAAAATGACAAAAGGAGATTTTCGTGAAAAAAAAAGACGTTTTGTGAATTTGTGTAAAAAACTCTCAAATCAGGTTTATAAGAAGAGAGGTAAAAAAGGTATTTAAGTTTATCTTGAGATAAACAATTACATTATGTTGCAGCTGCTTTTGCTTCTGATTATCTTGTTTTATTAAGATAATCAGAAGCAACTTGTCTAAACATTATAAATTATTTATAATCTGATATTTAGTTCCAAAATGAACCAAATGCACCTAATTTACAATTAAAATACTGAAACTTGTTACTATCTTGCCGTGTATGAAGCTCGACCCAAGTCGCCACCGAAGTCTGATTCAAACTCTAAGGAGAACGTAATGAGTGGCAAAATAGAAGCCCTAGCAATACAAGAAGATGTTAAAGAAAATGACGTTGAAGACGAGGAAGGGCTCACATTGTACCCATATGACCGCCTTACAACAGTATCCTCCAACCCTGCTGCAGATATTGATGTAACCAAGAGAGAGGTATTGTTTTTGAAAAAAAATATATATTTAAGAAGTTATATGATTTCTTTATATATAATTGAAAATTGAAAACTTGCTGTATGCAGACATACCTGTCGTCTGCTGAATTCAGGGAGAAGTTTGGAATGACTAAAGAAGCCTTCTACAAGCTGCCAAAATGGAAGCAAAATAAACTGAAAATGGCCCTTCAGCTCTTCTGAGTTCTATGCAGCCTAATTTATAAATTGGTATGCTTTTTTTCTCTTTCTAAGAACTCATTGCACTGCATTCTCATCTCTCGGTTGTCCTTCATTTTTAATAAAAGGTAACAACTTGATGCATTGTCTATGAGGACACTTGGAGTCGCAGTTTAAGACTAATACCATAAGGTCAAATACAGACATTGCATTTTTTATAACCAATTTACGTGTGAATTAGTTGATTGGGGTTATCCCTAAACGGACAAAAAAATAGTCTGTGAAAATGAAACAAGGTTTAACAGGTGTGTAATCACCTAAAATATATTTTTGATGCTCAAAACCTCCTAAATCGTTATCATTTAAAAATTGATTTTGGTAAAATAACAGTTTTGGTAATAATATTTTGACATTATTTATTTATAAAGTGCTTCGGTTCAACCCCATCTGAACTCATCTGTTTTGACCCGTCACCCAACCTATGTTACCCACCCATTTTGCAACCTATATCCAAGACCCAACAGTTAAGTCACATGAAATATTTGGTCTATTCTAACGTAGTCTATATAAAATTTGTTTGCAGTGGGCGGCCCAGTATTTTCGTGTTTTAGTGTGATAGTGAGAGCACGGTGCATTTTTATCTGCTTCTGCTCTCAAGATGCTGGTTTACGGTCTATATGAGAGCTGGAGTATAAGCTTCAGTTAACTGTACTTTCGTCTGGTCTCGTATGTAGCTCCATTCATCGTTCATTTTTTTCTTTTCTTTTCTGAGTCAGCTGCATGGCCATTTATTTTATGGTCAGAGGTTTGTTGTGAGCTTGCATTTTTGGTTGTTTTTTTCCTTTCAATTTATTTAATTTTTAATTTTCAACTGAGCTATAGGGTTTGCAGATGCAAACACATTTTTAGATTGTATTGTACCTCCGAGGTGGAGGTGTGTACAGGACAATCGAGTGTATAAACCTGTCAAGTTAATAGTAAATGTGTGTTTTGTATTGTATATTTATTCAGACAATTTATCATTGTAATTGACATTATCGTAACACAGTTTTACATTTTCTATATACCCATCGATATTTGTCATCATCAACAATCACCAGCACTAACACACTGCTACTTGTTGACTTTTACCTTTATGATACACGAATCTAGCGTTGTAGCAGTGGAAACTTAAGACTTTGAGCCATCCACCATTCACGGAGCGCAGGTTTTAACCAATCCTTTTCGTTGTAAATGGGTGTCAAATAAATATGAAAAAGATCCTTTGGAAAAACTTTCTTGTCGTTGCCATAAGAATTGTAGGATCTGTCTTTTCATCCTTCATTTTCATCAGAAATGGCCCGTTATCATGACACTTTTTTTCAATTTGTCATATATGTTGTCTCATTCATTGATGTGAAGTGATCTAGGATTTATTTGTTTGGATTGAATAAAACGAACAAACAATCGGCGTGACCACAACGGAAGTCTTTGAATAGCAATTATCATATATACTATCGAGCAAGGCATGCTCTCTTCAATGCCCATTTGTCCAAAGTGATTTGCTTAAACATTAATTCTAACTTTCATGAGTTGGCAAAACAATCCGTGAGGTTCAGTGGTACTGCAAAATAAGTCCCGCGTCATTAATTGTTATCTATAAGAATCCCAAAAAAATAGTCTACAGGTGTGGCGGCGTTGCGAGTAAGTCCGTAGATTAAATGCTAAGTTTCACAGTTGGCAAAAGCAGTCGCGAGGTTCAGTGGCTACTGCAAAATAAGTCCTGCGTCATTAATTCTATCTATAGTGATCTGCAAAAATAGTCCCTAAGGTGTATGCGACGTTGCAAGGTAAGTCCTGTAGAATTAATTGCTAACTATAGCAAAATTAGTCCCTAAGGTTTAAGTGTCGCTACAAAATAAGTCCTTTGAATTCAATCCCGCTGCATCGCGCGGGTTTCCACACTCGTTTGTACTAAAAATCTGAGCTATCATTAATTTTGGCATTTACCTTTGGTAAAAGCAAATCAGTATGGTGAAGACTGATGAGCATTCTCTAGAGTTAAAGTCACTTACAGATTTTCTTATAATTTTGGCATTTACCTTACGGTTTAGCATTATGTAGGGAACTAGGGATGTTAACCTGACTACATGTATACCGGTGTCTGCAATACATTAACTATACTGTTCAAAACATAGATACTGGTAACCAAACATATTAAGATTGACATCATCAACTAACTGCTGTATGAGACCTTATATGCCACCAAATCCACTTTCTTATATATACCGGCTAAAGTATGAACATTATTAGCTTATCCATAAAACCCGAAAGGGAGAATTGCATATATATCCCTCCAAAAGCTTATAATTGCATATATATTCGACCAAAACTCAAAGTTGCATATATATACTTTCAAAGCTTTTAAAATTGTCAAATATATCCAAATAATTATTTTACGTATATTTAATAGCAAAAAAAATACTGATAATTTTAATTGATATATAGAAAGACGATTATACCCTTGTTCTTATATTTTTTTTGAGCTTTGATACATAGGCTAACTAAAGAGACTTAAAAATGATAAATGAATTGTACAAGAATGTGATCTTGCATAATTCATTTACGATATGCTCCTTTGCGCCTCTTTAGTTAGGTCCATCTATCATTTTCCATTTTTTTATAATGATCAATATATCCTTTAATCATTTGTGCAAGAACATGGTTAAACAAAAAAAAAATTACTAATAACATCAAAACACAAGTAAAGAATGTAAAATCTAAAATACATAAATCAATATAATAAGACTACCATAAGAGCCATTATCAATTACCTGACAGTAACCAAGAGTCCAAGATCGAAATTGAAGAACGAGTTTCATAGAACGACAATGATCTTTTTCCTTCAAAAAAGTAGATGTTTTTTATTAATTGATAAAACTAGATGTCTATTTATTAATTGGGATTTCGTAGAACGACACCTTACCTTCAAAAATTATATGTTTATTTGCATAGTGAATAGTGAGTAAGTGTTAATATATTGTTGGGGGAATTGCATTATATTGTTTTACTCATACCACATCTTTCTGAATTAGATCATTTCTTACTCTGAATTTTGTAAACCTTTTTGCTGTTATGGGGAAATGCTCTACAAGAGAGAATATGAACAAGGGTATAATCGTATTTTATAATTATCAATCATTTTGTGGCTATTAAATATATGTACAATAATCATCTAGATATATTTACAAATTTTAAGTTTTTGAAAGGATATATATGCAATTTTGAGTTTTGGTCGGATATATATGCGATTATAAGCTTTTGAGAGGATATATACGCATTCTAAAATGAATCGACAGTCAAGATCATAGTTTTACGGTATATATATTCGTCACGACAAAAAAGTGTTGTGTATGCAAAATCACCTCCGTTATTGTAAGAGCACATGGTATGGGGTGTGATAAGGTGCATTACAGCCCTCGCGCCGTCAGCACCAGCCAAGCCATCGGATTTATTTATTTATTTTAGTTCCAACTAGGGATGCTCATCGGTCTAAAACCGGACCGGACCGACGAAAACCGGACGGACCGGATTAATCCGGAAAACTCCGGATTTGTGAGGTCGGTCCGGTCCCGGTCCGGTCCGATTGAGGCTTTCGGTTTTGGTTTTGGTTTGAGACCGAATCCGCAAAATCCTGATCGAGAGACCCAGCCGGTCCATCGGTCCGGTCGGTTCGGTCCGGTCGGTCGGTTTTTGTCGGTCGGTCCGGTCCGTCCGGTCCGTTTGAGAGTTCCAACAGATATTATGTTTTTATTTGATTTGTTTTTTTTTTTTTGGTTTTGGTTTGTGCGAAAGAGCCAAGGAAGAAGACAACAAAAGTTTTTTTTTTTTTTTTTTAACTTTGTAGTTGTCATTTTATTTTATAGTTAGCCTTTAATAGCATTTGTATCGTCGTTAGTTTTTATTTGGTTGCAATGTTAGTCCTTTTAAAACATTTAAGATTTTGTTTGGTTACTTTATTTTATTTAGTATGTAATGTTTTTTATTTTTTTATTTTAGTGTGTTGTTTTATTTGAATACATAAAAAGAAAAGAAAAAAATGCAAGGCTCATGAGTATCTTATAGCTTAAGTGACGAGGAAAGTTAGGTTTTGAGTTATATGGTTAAAAGTTGATGCGGTAGTACATATTTTCTATAACACGGGTCTATAACTCCGACTGCACCTTATGCTCTAAGCCTGAGACTAGAATCTTCAAACGCACATATTTCATTGTTGGAAATGAATCTAATAAAAAGAAAAAATAAAATGAGATTTCTCATTTCAAATGACCGAATTAAAAAAAAAAAAAAAAAAAAAAAGCATCTACTTTCAAGTGCATTTTAAATATAGGATATAATTATCACTCTTTTTAATTCCTTTGATTTTAACTCTTCCTTTGTTAGTTGCCTTAAGCCTAAACAAGTAATGTGACAACCCAATCGCATTCGTCATCACCACAACACCAAATCGTTTGAACTTTGAACTCTAGCCATGAAGCCACTATCACTCATTTGTTATCCAAAAAATAAAGGTCATTGATATTCATATCACCATCATTGTATCAACTAAAAGTTTAAAACTCTAGCCTTTGCACTACTGACTACCAATTGGATTGGATGCACCTTAGTCGCCATATATATGCCGACATTCCTTGCCAAAAGCAAGAAAACAAATGAAAATGGAGCCAACAACAGGATTGAAAAAGACGTAACACGCACAAACATAGATGGTGATGCCTCGAGTCCTTGACAGTGATTAACCCACTCGTGAGCAAGTGGTCACACCCTTCAGTTATTATTGATATTTAGTCTTCTAAAAAGACTTATGTGAAATACATTTGTCTATTAATTTGCTTTTCCAATGCATTCAACTTGATAAGGTTTAATATATACATCACTGCCAACTCAATAACCTTTTATCTTAAAACATTTATAATGCACATTAAATCATTTAGGATATGATTGGTTCAAAGTCGGGAAAGAAAAAGGGAAAGGTAATGATAATAGTAGGGAAAGGAAAAGCATTCCTTCCAATTTATCGTCGGTGATGGTAATGCTTATTACTCAATATTGGAGGCGAGGGACCCGATCTAATATCGTGTATGATGAAGAAGGTTGAAAGGAACATTCAATAGGGGCGATTATACTCCACCAACCATCTTTTTTCATTATCTTTCCCATTTCCTTATCCCTCATAACCCCCTACCAAGCATGCCCTTAAATATTAAAACAAAGTGTTTGAAACTTTTCCTTTATTTTTTCTTAAAGTTCTTGCAATGGGGATGAGTGAAGATCGTGTTTCCATTCTTGTTTAGAAAGAGAGATTGAAGAAATGTTTAGTTAGTGACAAATTCAACTCGATATTAATTTTAAGTAGGACATGCGAATTGATCTTCCTCAAGGGGATAATAGCCGGTTTGTGTTCAAATGGTCCATCTATTTGACCGGATCATCCTCCTTTGACTAGATCTAGATCTACATATACACACGCTAGAAAGAGACAAGAAGTGCTAAAAGGAATTAATTTCACGAAAATATAGTATTGATAGCGGAAGATCTTGCAAGACATCAAATCCCTTAGCACATAGGACGAACAATTGTAAAATAGAATGGAAAGATTGGTACTCTTTTAATCTCTTGTAATCGGTTTCTCCATTTTGACCATAAATTCGATGTTTTTAATTTTTTCCTTTTGAGCGATCTTTACTGTGAAAACGTAGAAGGAGGTTGAATACGTTACCGTTTAAAAACTTTAAATCTTTTGTATCAAATCTCTTATGAAGCTTTTTATAATATGAAAGTTCCAATTATTGTTTGTGACTAATATAAAGCATAGTAAACCAAGTTGACATACAAGCATGAACATCAAGCCATATCACAAGCAATAATATAGTGCAAGTATAAAGGTAAAGTGATAAAGAAAGGAAAGTGCTAACCGGACATGAGGATGTATAGTGGTTCGGTCACGGATCTCCTCTCCGCCCTACTCCACTCCTCGAGTACCCAACTCGAGAGTTACTTCACTAAATCAACAAGCTCCCTTCTCGTCGGAGAAAACCTTACAAACGTCGCTTACACTTTTTCCGGTACAAAGCTAAATACCGGGTTCTAGTTCAAGGTAGAACCAACCTAACGTCGCCTATACAATATTTCCGACGCTAAGCTAGATGTCGAGTTCTTTCCCAGGTACAACCACTCCCGTTATGTTTTATGGCCCAACATAACAAACATTGTGTTTTATGGCACAAACACATAAACCATCTAATCTAGTTTGGTGAGAGTGTTATGATGATGCAAAAATGTTTACAATGATGATCCATGACACAAATGTCTAATGGATATGAATGACTACTTCTAAATGAACTTCCATTGATAGGAAGCCTTCAATTGATGAAGATCACAAGTTCCCTAAGCTTGTTGTGATAGATCTTCATATGTGTATGCTTGTGGTGAATGAGGATGGCTAGATCTCCAAGGTTGATCAAAATGTAAAGTATGCTTACAACAAAGATGAATGTTAGAAGCATTATAATCATGTGATGGTGAGGGTGATTAATGTACGTTACTACATGGTTATCTATAGATTTAAATGATGCAAGAATGATAGAGAGAATGTGTGTTGGAAGGGATGATGAAATGAGAAAACAATGGGTTGATATTTATAGCCAAAGTGGTAATAAAAAAAAAACTTTATCAAATCTTTCCAAGATCTTTTATTAGATTTGGTATATTAGAATATCTTACAAAATCTTGAAAATATAGTTCATATCTTTCCAAATATTTTCTATGATTATATTAGATTTGATATCTTAGATATTGTAAATGCAATTTCATTTTGATTAAAATGTTCATCAAAGTAAACTTGTAAAATGTATTATGTAACTAGTTAGTAAAATATCTAGTTACCTTTTGTAAAATAAAATATCTAGTTGAGTGCTTGTCAAAATAAAATGTATATTGTCAAGTGTAAGTAAACTTTAGTACTTGTATGAATATTATAGTTAGTTTACTTGTACAAATAAAAGTATATATTTGTTAGACATTTTACAAAAGATGTATTTGTATAAAATACTTGTGAATGCAAAATGTAAAATGAGGTTCGAAATAGAATGGTTAACCTATTCAAATACTTAGTGACTCTAAATGTATTTTAAACATTCTAAATGATTTGTTAAGGGGTTTAATTATAATGCCACATAACAAACATGTACGAACCTGTGTTGTAACATACGAGGACTTGAAACATCGAGAGGTGTTGAATGTATGTTGGGACAAAATGTGATTACGAGTAACTTGTACATTTTACGTTATATATTACAAGTTACATGTTTGTCATCAATCAAAACAAATGAGATTGTATAGATTAAATATCGTAATATTTGCACTAACAATCTTCCCCTTTTTGATGATGACAAAGATATGTAAACGTAATGGATTGTAAAATGTAAAAAGTTACTTGTGTCCTTACTACCTTTACATTGCCTTCTCCATTTACACTCTTCTCCCCCTTTTGTCGAAACAAAAAGGCGTGTCCTTGGAGTTTAACTTTATTTCTCCCCAAAAATGCGAGCTTGCATCATCCCTAGTGAAGTTAAATTGTCTACTCCAATCCATCCCTTGTTTGGTAGCAAAACCCGAGCCAACGGTCCATCCAAATCTTGAGACACCAATCAATCAAGAACCCAAATCTACTCTAGAAGAGGAGTATAAGGAGCTCCACCAAGAAAAACCGGTTCTTAAAGTCTTGACTCATGCGCCTTATTATAATGCTTTAAAAGATAAATATGAGCAAGAACTAAAATTAGGAGAACGTGGGTCCAATTTGTGCAAAATAAGTTACCTAAGTTAGATGATCCCGAGATAATCATTCTTCCATGTAGCATTGGAAATTCCAAAGCTTTCGACACATTAATGATCTAAGGTCAAGCATTAACCTTCTTCCGTTGTCCCTCCATAAAAGGCTTAACCTAGGTAAAATAGAACCAAAGAAAACCATCTTAGGTTTAGCGGATGGTAGTATTGCATATCCGGTAGGGATAATGAAGGACATGGTAGTACACGTATGTCGATTAACTCTTTTGGCGAATTTCCATGTGCTAGACATGAATAAGGACCTAACATGCCCATTTTTAGTTGGAAGAGGATTCTTAGCTACCGCTAGTGCCATAATTGATTGTAAGATGTCTAAGATAGTGGTAGGAGAAGGGAGTGCTAGGTCAATTTACGATGTCAAGAAGCACCCCTACTACAAAGAGGGTGAACAAATACCCTATAAGATCATGTTGGATAGAAAACCATCTAGATATGGACCTTGGACCAATAGAGACTTTGTAGTCCCTCAACGACCTTTCTATCTAGAAGAGACCTTCGTGAGTAACTCAACTCTCAATGAACAACAATTGGCTAGGGACATTGAAGTGAACCCATTCGAGGATACTTTAGTGTTTAGGAAGATGATCGAATTCCTATGAACCTTGCCCATTAATCTTAACATGAATTGGTGGAAATTTGAGAGTGAGAAGGCTAAGTATAATGGAGTTGGGATAGACCACCTAGTGATGGGAATGGAGAATGGCACATTAGGATGACAATCTATGATCCCAATGGTGAGAAGTTTGAAAAGGCATACCGGACTAAGCGTACTAATAGGAAGTTAAAGATAAGTTTGATCCATATGACATTCTTGAGGATAAACTTACTTACATAGGTACGTCGAACACGACTTCGAGTCTAGTTACACGACTCATAAATAAAGAAAAGCGCTTCGTGGGAGGCAACTCATGCTTAATTGTTTGCTTGTTTTGTTTTTCAATTTTTGTGTGTTTTATATCTCTTTCATTGTTGTTTATTCTCATGTTAGACTTTGTGAAAATGCTTTATTTTGTTTTTAACCTCGTCTTAATTACATATAAAGGTATTATACAAAAAGATAAGTGTATGGAAGATCACATAAGTTTTTAAGAACATGAACATGAGAATTACAATTATTGAAATTGATATATATGTGTGTTTGTTATAGTCAAATGCTTGTATCGAGTCATAATGGATGTTTTGCAGGAATTTTTCCAGGTTTTAATGATGTAATTTTCCAGAATTCTTTCAGAAAAACGTAGCAGACCACTCTTTGTTAGGACAACCTGACGGCGTCAGGATTAAAGCCTGACGACGTCAGGCTATGTAGAAACAGAATACCCAGTTTTCGTTTTCTGTGCAGTCTGTAAATTTTTGGAAATTCCCAAGTCTTAATTTTTCAGAAAAAACTGCAAACATCAATTCCACAATAATTATATCTTACTTGCTTTCATTTGTTTTACCATCGATTTTACGCGAAGGTTTCATTTGTTTTCTTATAAGTGTGTAGGTTATATTAGACAAGAAGATGGAACACACATTGGATGAAGATTATTACTTATGCATTCTTCTTGAAAGAGAATTTAACCGCAACTTCACACATATCCTACCGAGCTAATCAAGGGAGTATTAGTTTCTTTTCCTTACTTACCTTTCTTTATCATAATTTTGATACTTTCGGGGAACATTGGGGACAATGTTCAGTTTAAGTGTAGGGAGGAAGAATAAAACGGGAACTTAGAAACTATTCACTCACTTGATCATTTTTCTTGTCATTGATAATTAGTGTAATAAAATATGAGAAATATTTGTTAGGGTAATTTTAGCACCAAATTTAAATTTTTTTATGACATTTACGAGTAAAACTTTAGTCTTAATAAAGCGTCTCATGGATAGGTATTATATGACTAGCACAAAAACTGTTTACCACTCAAATTCCACCCCAAAAATGTGAGGTTCGCCCCTAGATCTTTAGGAATAAAATCATTTATCTTTAATGCTTAGAGAGTGTACCGGTAGTATAATAGATTCTAGAACTTGTTTTTTGATGTATTCCGAGATCGCTAGTGAGACTACACTTGCGTAGTCTCGAGTAACTAAATGATAAGAGGCATTAGGATAACCCTTGTTTAAAACCTGTATTATAATTACATCTTCCATATTGGTTGAGTAATTACCCCACACCCTTGCGATGTACTCATCTTTAGTACACGATACCCCTAGTTAACCCCTCAGAGCCTATCCTTTTCGCGGCTTTCGTGATGTTTCGGTTTTTCGGAATATCAATGAAAAACATTGTTTACAATCCACCCCCAAATGTACACCCAAATCGCCTTAGCCTACCTTGTATGCACTCATCTTTAGTGCATTATTGTTATCATTGTTAAACCCTTAGTTCAATTATCTAGTTACTTGCATGGTTGCTAAAGTCGAGCCATATCTTTTGTACACAGTTTTGGGACGATTGGGACTCATGGGTAAAAGTAATATTTTATGGAGTAACGGGAAAGAACGATAAATTCAAATTCCCTTTGTCTACGTAATTAAATACTCCAAGTGTTTTGATCTTTTCAAATCAGGTCAATTAGTGTTAGAGAAATAAAAACTCGAGTGTAGGGATGCTCCTATAAATCCCTTATATTTTGATGTTATCGTTGAGGATGGTAGAGTAAAAAGGTATGAAAAAAATCGAAAAAAAGAAGAAAAAGAGATGTAAAACAAAAAGTGCTACCATCCTACATCTATCTTTATGTTTATGTTTTTAATTTATGTTTGGTTTGTTTCAAGTTATCTAGTGTTAAGTGAGTAGAGTCTTGGCTTAGCAACGCCACGCTTTACATCCTTGTAACATAAGATTTTTGACTTGCCACCACTAAATATCCCCCATCCAACAAAATCATTTATTTCCCTACCCTAAGCATAACGTTACAACCCTTGTAAAGACCTCTTATATAGTTGTTCCTAGGTGCTTACACCAAAGCGGTGGAGGTTTGATCTATTCTCAAGCTTATGGTAATCTATTTACTATGCCAGGTAATGAGTGTTTATCTTCCATTTCCATTCATATTATATTTCATATAAACCCGAGAGATGAGAGAATCCAAACACCACTTGTGAGGTGCTAGTATATAATTTCCATGCTTGTTATGACTATTGTGGTGTTTTTACTTGTTGTAAACTAATGCTTCATGCCCCCTAACTTATAAATTGATTGGTCAAAGCACATTTGCTTGAGGACAAGCAAATACCAAGTGTGGATATTTGATTAGGATTTAAAGCGTGCGCTTTAGGGTCATTTAAGCCCTATTTCGACACATTTTATATCCGTTCTTGCTTAAAATCGTTCCTTTTTACTTTTTAGGTCTTTTGGAAGCAAAATCTTGGAATGAAGCATATTTTGACGAAAAGGAGCAAAACATGAAGAAAATGGCAAAGTCAAGATCGAGTCACTCAAGATCGATCGAAGAACTGACGGCGTCCCATCCAAAGCGGCGCGCCGTCCTATGAAGACTTGATCAAAAGTGCCGCGACGGATCAATGGAATTTCGGTCCTAAAGCGACAGCACACGCCTAATATATGGAGGGCGTCACTCACACTTTTCACTCCAGACGACCCAGATCTAGAACTCAGACGACGTCGCAACTAAAGACCGACGGCGTCACAACTCTCAAGTGACGCCGTCCCATTGATGACTTGGCCCAGACAAAACCCTAATGACGGCGACCTGACGGCGTCGCTAGCAAAAGGCGACTCCATCGCGATTGGAAATCTATATATAGAATTCGATTTTTCTGTATCTTAAGAGATAGAATTTTGGAGAGCAACCCCTAACTCAGTTGTAGTCCGACTTGGACAGTATTCTAGGGTCCCATACCCTATTGTTTGTTAATCCAATTTATCATTATGTCTACCCCATGTTCAATTGATTGTGTGTATACTTGCTTGTCTAACATGTCTAGCTAGATTACTTATGTGTTTGCTTAGATCTATGAAACCTAGTTATTGATTGTTGTTAGGTTGTTTCTTGTCTTAGTTGATATAAGCTTAGGAGTGCAACTAGACTTTCGTTGTATTTAATGCATGAGTATGCTTGAAGACGATAGGGTGCTCGGAGGAAATAGCCTAGGCTTGCCGATCCCGTGAATCCTATGGGAGATAACCTCATAGAACTAGGGAATCGCACACCCTACGACTAATAGGAATATAATGCGTTAAGATAAAGGACGGGACAATTCAACCGACCAATAAAAGATAACTAGGGAGTAATAGTATCTAAGTGAACACATCTTTAATCACCATATGAGCACACTTCAATTAAACATAGCTATCCGTAGTAATTAGTTAAATTAGATAATTAGTAGATGTAGAGAAATCGGTAGAAGTACCACCCCAAATCAATTGCCCCGAGACTTTACCCTTGCTTTCTAAAAAAACATAAAGAAGATAAAAAAGAATCATCCTCAACCCCACCTTCTCGTCATAATTTTCTTTCTAGCATTCCTATTCTCCTAGAGAACGATATCAATCCCCGAGGCTTACCCCATACTACACTACAGCGATTAGGTTCACTGCCTAGAGGGTTGAAAAGCTTGCTCGTAGAAAATGATGTTTTCTCGACCCCGAACCCACGCATCACATACCCATCAAATCTCAATACCCTGTAACACTCAAATCGCATCAGCAAACCGCAGTTGACTTATGAGTCAAAACGCATAATTACCAGAAAAACCGGATCTGGACAAATTCATAGGTCAAACCGCACTGATGAATGTCCATGTTCAGCTCAAACCACAGTGAAGAACAACTTCAAAACTCATTCACGAACTGCTTACAAACCGCAGTCTTAAAACCCAGAAAACTGTTACGACCATCAGAAAACTAAAAAATGCTTTAAAAACATGATTCAGTACCAGTAAAAATGACTTAAAACCAATTCAAAACTATTTAAAACTTGTTAAAAACCAGTTTGACCACATTCAGTTTTAAAAACTCTAATAAAACTATTAAAAGAATTATGAAACGATATCAAACTTAAAACCAATAATCATGATCAAAACTGTTAACACACTTAGAAAATGGTAACCATTACAGTCAGTTGGTCATGAAGATGGTTATAAGGAGAGAAAGCTGAGTTGACGATGATGTGTCAGTGATGACCGCGGTCACAATTACGCATGCCCTTAGAGTGTCCGGTGCAGTGGCATATCACGCGCCATAGGGCTTTTTTTAGCCCTAAACCGCAGGAAACCTGCACCTGCTCCAGCGCCATGGCAACATTATCCGTCCCAGCGCCATGGCAACGTTATCCATCCCATAGCCATAGGTTTTGGCGAGCGTTATTGGTATTTTTTTGAATCTTAAGAGGGTTTGTGTCTGTGTGTTGAGTTTGTGTTTTTACAGGTTTTGGTGTCACCCTATCATTGGAGAAGAAGATGGGTTTGTTTTTGGCATTTTTTTGACTTTTTCATTATAAACCTTATTGTTGTGTAAGTTTACATCGCTAGTCCTTTTGTCAGTTTTTTCTTACATCGTAAGTGCTTTTGACAAAAAAATTTCTCACATTGTTAGTCCTTAAGTTATTTTTTATTTTTATTTTAGTCCTTAAAATATATAAAATTTTGTTTAAATGTATATAATGAAATGTGTTTGTGTTAAAAAAGAATGAACAAAAAAAAAAATAATAATAATAGATAAGTTTGGACCACAAGCACCTATAACATTTATAGCAGAGGAAAATATTTAGTTATAATGGTGTGATAGGGTGTATGATGATTTGGCAACCCTATAACATGTTAGAATGGAACCATTCATCACTTTTAGGAGTGCTTGGCATGATGATGTATATATGCGTACATCCACATGTAAATTGGGGGTGGGGGAGGGGACCAATATGTATACATCTTATTCATAGTGCGTTTGGAGATATTAGTCAAAGGTTATAGGGTAAGGGTATGTTTGTTTTTTCAATAAATACATTTTATTGTCTCTTACCTCTGACTCGGCAAGAGATGCTGAGACGGTTAGAGGTTAGGGTGTTTGTTTTTATAAGTTGACATAAATCTCTTATGCGTGAGGCTTACGGGGTAAGTAGTGACCGCCCCCATTTATGTGTTATAAGCTTTTATAAATTTTTCGACCAAATGTTTTCTTGTAGAAAAGAAAAGCCTTATATAAATTGACATAAATCAAGCTCTCATCATCCTAGGATTATGGTAACTAAAAAGAAAAAAAAAAGTCATTATATCTGTCACAAATTATTTGTCCAACTTTTTTTTAGCTTGTCCAAGTTACGATGTTCAACTTTTTTTTTAACTTGTACAAGTTACTTGTCCATCACAAAAATAGCCACATATATTTATCGAATTTACTACATCATTCTTAAATTTATTATTAGATTTAAAAAAAAAAAAAAAATCATCATCTAATTATTCGTGGATAAAATTGTTTTTCTAAAAGAAAAAAAAAAAAGAAAGAAAAAAATTCTAAAAAAACTAATGATAGTTATGTTTCGGTTTGGCAGAACTTGACTCAACTTGATTGTGTTTTGTTTGGTTCGAGCTCGGCTCGATAGCTTGAAGAGCCGAGAAACTCAATCTCAATTCTAAAAAGTTTGACTCGAGCTCAGCTCGAAAAGCTCGAATTATTTATAATAATAAATTTTTGTTAAAATTCCTAAAACTAAAATATCAAGAAAAAAATTTAAATTTGGCTCGAACTCAGGCTCTAAACTCGATAAAGCTCGACTCAAACAAGCTTAAGTCGAAAAATCGACAAAAGCTCTAAGGCTGCCCCCAGTAGAGCCAAACGATCGACTGAGACGATCGATTCCTACTCGATCGGCCTTGTGTGAGGAATCGATCGTGGGTGGTTTTTTAGCTATGTTGGTCGTCCACACGATCGAATGAGAAACATGCTTATTTCAATACAATCGTTGTGTAATGGTTTGAAGAAAAAAAAATTGAACTTTTTGTACTGTTTGAAAAAGAAAAAAAGATCTATTAAACTACCTTATAAATACACAACATATTAACACACTTCAATCCACAAATCTCATTTCACACATTCTCTATATTTTTTCACACTATGAATTCTTACGAGCTATTCATTGCCGATTCGTCATCGGATGATGAAAATGAAGTTAGTAGCGAGTTTATGATGTTTACGGAAGAGTGTTGGGAGGCTTTTCAAGCGTCACAAACTAAACTCTCAAGAAACCAAGTTAGTAGGGATCGTTTGGGTGCTCATAACCGTTTATTGGCTGCTTACTTCTGTGAGACCCTCAGATACGACGATCAAGCATTCCATGATCGTTTCCGAATGAGCCGAAAACTATTCACACGAATTACTTGGTATTTCTCCATTGATGAAGTGTACTTCGTCAATTCGTCAATTGACATACGAAGTCAATGCTGATGCTCTAGACGAATATGTGCAAATGGGTGCGTCAACAATTCGTGAGTGTCTCCAAAAATTTTGTGAGGCCATAATGGAGTTATATGGTGCAGAGTATTTGCGAAAGCCGACGGTTACTGACATTGACAAACTCTATGCTCATCACTACGCACGTCATGGGTTTCCTAGGATGATAAGAAGTATTGATTTGCCCACGTGCTTTAAAAGCTCAATTTTGTAGGGGTGATCACGGGCAAACTCCTTTCATTTTATTGGAAGCGATCGCCTCCAAAGATTTTTGGATTTGGCATCCGTTCTTTGGTGTCTCCGGTATGAATAACGACGCAAATGTTTTACGTAAATCGCCTCTTTTCAATGATCTCAAAACGGGGAGAGCACCGGATGTGGAATTCGTTGCTAACATGGTGCCTTCTAAACGGGGATATTATCTTGCTGATGTGATATAAATAGGAAGTGGCTAATGATTAAACATCCGGCTAAAGGGTTTGACAAAGAGCGTCTATCACATATAATGTACACATGCATCATATTACATAATATGATAATTCGGACGAAGAGGGGATATCTCCGTATTTTTCCAGTGGAGCAACACCGTTATTATGATCGTATAAAACGCGTGTGAAATCGTTGAAATTACCGGAGATATGCAACAAAACAACTCATCTTAAGCGCCAAAGCGGGTTTGGTGGAAGACATTTGACATCGTAATCAAAACTAATTTAGTCGTTTATTATCGTAATGTTTTAATTTTATTTGAATTATGATGTAACGTTTTAATTATTAATAAAATTTGAGTTTTTGTTAAAAATGTTTTTTTTTTTTTTTTTTAATAAAAAGTGATCATGGTCGCTTTTATTGGAAAGCACCCAAAAATTGTTAGAGAGAAAGCTAACGTGAAAAAATTAAAAAAAAAATGTGAGAGATTGACCTTACCGGAGGTATGTGACCATTTAAATCGACTAACTTAGAAAAAACGTTTGCCTTAATTGAGTAACAAGGAAGGAAGGAAGTTACAAGTTTGACATATATATATATTCTCAGTCAAAAAGTGACGGACAGACAGAGAGAGAAAACAAACAGACCATTTTCAACACACACACAGTAACCGTATTACACTGCGTGTGTGATCTCGCGATAATCGGATGATAATAGATAATATATAAAAAAAACATGTCAACAACAACAGAAAACAAATCATTTGAGATCACTAAAGGCATCAACGGTTTAGAAAAAGTCATCCTCCGCGAAATTCACGGTAGCTCCGTTGAGGTATAACCATTTTTTTTCTGTTAGATTTGATGTGATCGCATTGTTTATTGATATGATCTGTTGGATTTTATTATGAGATTAGGTGTGGAAATTATGATGTTGTTGTTTTTGTTGTTTGTGATTTGTGTGATTAATGTTGTTGTTGTTGACGCGGGGATTGATAATAAAACTGTTGCGCTTAGTAAAGGTGTTGATAATTTAGATAAAGTCGTTCTTCGTGGTGATAATGGTACTACCGTTGAGGTTCGTTTTCACTGGTTACGAAGTTTTGGTATAGGTGTTGTTTGTTGTTTATGTCAACATTTGATTAGTCCTTGCTTAATTCGAGAAAACTGTGTTTTAATTCATCTAGGCGTTTTTTTTACTATGTGTATGTTCTTTTGCCGTTGTAGCTTCGCAGGTGGTTTTCTGTGATGATAAATGTTGAGATTGCAAAGCTGTCTTATGTTTTGTAAAAAAAATTGTATTGAAAATGAACCGTGAAATTACAAGTTTGATCCTGAACATTATATTTGACTTTTGGTTTTAAAGGGTAATTAATGTATGCATGTTACATGATACTATACACTTGAGGCGGATCTTTGACTTTAAATAATACGACTTTTACAAAGGAGTTGTTATTTTAATTATCCGCAAGAGTTTGTACTCGATTTTGAAACAATAGAAAATCTCATTGGCATGCTGTAATTAGCACTTCTTGGCTATTTTGATTTATAAAGTCGACATAAAAATCCACTATTTGTCTAATGTGAGTAGATCGTATTGATTATGTCATATCTCTTGCATGGTAACAAAGAGAGTTATATGCTCTGCAGACAAGTACATCATATATGAGGTTATTGCTGCTATGGGGCAGATTTCTGTTAAAGCAGGGTTTTGACCCTTATTTATTTGTATTAAAAAATGGATGTGTTGTGACTATGTGTTGGTAACTATGCGCTGCACACAAATCATCTAATTATAGTTCTATGTAGATATGTTTTGTGTCTAATTATGCAAGCATGGTTCATATGTAAATTAGGTCTGTTGATATTAGCCATCTGGTAATGTAGTTTAGTTTCCGTTAACTTAAGATTTTGCATGCTTAGTGTCATTAAGTTTTATATTCGTGCAGGTATATCTGTATGGAGCTCATGTGACATCCTGGAAAAATGAGCACAATGAAGAGATGCTATTTGTCAGTAGTAAGGTACTAGCTATCCATAAATTATGTTTCGATGAAAGCTATCAGTTATACTAATAATGGGATGGGTCACCTGTACTATAGATCTGCAGCATGCCAGTGGTTGATTCTGATTATAATTGTTATGAGAACTGCGTGTTATTAACTTTCATGTAGGACTATTAGACTTAAGAGGCTGAGAATGGTATTAAAGCAGGGGATACAGATGTAGTGGGTTTCTTGGCTGTGTTGTGGCCAAATTATTCTCTCTTTTTTTTTTTATTTACCTGGGTTGCGAGCCGACTAATCCCAAGGCGACTACCCCTTTTGGGTAGCCCGGAGTTGGTGCAAGTGAACCTCTGTGGCCACAAGGGATTCATTTTCTCCCCGTTGGATTCTAACCCTAGACCTCCGCTTTGGAAGGCTACTTATCTCTTATAATTGTGGGGGCGGGTGGATGGCTAAACCTTTCACATTTCAAGCCTCCTTGTGACAGTGAAAACTCTTCCTTTCAGCTATGTTATGGTTCTGGTTGGGGCATACTAATTATGTCTTACTGGTATACAATGCCCCTAGTTGCATCAGAGAGTGGATAACACAAAGGCTGTCCAGTATGCACAGGTGAATGTGAACAAATAGAGGGAGCAGGTTTGTAGATTATGGTGACATGCAATGTTCTATTTCGGAGATAGACCTTTACATGTCTAAGAACCGAGTTCAGTTCACAATTGTGGACTGCTTAAGAAACCTAATATAATAACTCAAAATGTGCCATCAAGTGTATATAACTTGAGTAACATCTGGCCCGGTCCCAAGTTGATACTGATTTGGGGGTTGCAGGCTAGAATTTGCGAATTCAAAGTTAAAAAATTGTTCTATTGGCATACCTCATGCTGTCTTATCTATTTTCAGCTCCTCGCTCACTCAATTCCATATTTTAACCAAAGGCGCCTCTTGAAATGATCTATTTGTGCGCTAGGTTTTTTTCTTGGCAGAGTGCTTTGATTTTCTTTATTTTGCCTATTGTATTTTTAGGGATTGGGAAGCATTTATTCTTTTGTTTCTTTTCTTGTAGTATTCTAAATAGCTCTCTGTACCTTGTCGTTTTAATCATTCAGAAATGCATGTTTTGCAGGCAATTTTTAAGCCTCCAAAGCCAATACGTGGGGGTATTCCTATATGCTTTCCTCAGGTACTTGTCTCTATTATACTGCTGTTCACATCACTGTTACTGGAATTATTCTAATAATGACACCTGTTTCCTTGATGTAGTTCTCAAATATAGGCCCTCTTGAAGCACATGGATTTGCTAGAAACAGATTATGGACGATAGAGGCTGATCCCCCTCCTTTTCCATCCAATGTCACCGATAGAGTTTTTGTTGATCTGTTACTTAAGCCTACTGAAGAGGATTTGAAGATATGGCCTCACAGGTTTGTCTTATAGAAGTTCTGAGCTATTATATTTGCTAGACAGTCTGATTTGTTTATGCTATATAACTTAATCTTTTACTTCCTGATAGACAAATAATTCTGTGTGTTGTTTTTCTGCTTGTGTTTAGCTTTGAGTATCGACTGAGGGTTACTCTAGGACCTGGAGGAGACTTGATGCTGATATCTCGGATCAGAAATACCAACGCTGATGCAAAGCCATTTACTTTCACATTTGCATATCACACCTATTTCTCTGTTTCTGATATCAGGTAAATTGGTTTCACATCTTTTAACCGCTCTTGTGCCAAACTAGTATTTCGGCAGAGTACTATATAGATACACAATCTCGTGCTATTGTTTGTGGCAAATCCTTGTGGATATATTATTTTTGGTGATTCTTTAATGCTAGGTTATACATGTAAACACAATTGTTTGTTTTTACGAGCAGTATTCTATGCTTTCATGGATTATTTTAAGATGAGATTTCGTCTTTAGTGAGAGACAATAAATGGTTTTAGGAGTCTGGATATATTCTTTTTTTTTGCTGTTATAATTCTCATGTCGATTATATAAAACGATATAAAAATATTGTAGGTAAACTTAAACTGTTTTCTAAAACTTGACCTCATTTCGTTTTGTTGTCTAAAATACGACTGGTGACCTGTTTCTTATTTAATATGTATTTTTACGAAACTAGGAATGATGTTATTAGTGTAAAATGGAATGAAATAAATGCTTAAGTTTGTTGACCACATTTGGACCTGTTTCTTATTTAGTGATGTGAAACAATCAGTGTCCTCTGTTGCTGATTGTTAGGATTATTCACTCATTCATTTTTCATTTTTTAAATGGTTGTCGACAATTAGTGGGGTTAATGGTGTGATATATCTTTAATGATGTTATCGTTGTTATTTCTGTCTTCAGTGAAGTTCGAGTGGAAGGATTGGAGACACTTGATTATCTTGACAACACAAAGAACAGAGAGAGATACACAGAACAAGGGGATGCAATAACCTTTGAATCTGAGGTTATTTTGTTACCTTCTTTCTCATAACAGTTACCTTTTTTAAGAGGGTTAGGCTTATGTAGCGTTAATTGTTTACGCAGATTGACAAGATTTATCTGAGTACACCAACAAAGATTGCCGTTCTGGATCATGAAAAGAAACGGACGTTTGTTATCCGCAAAGAGGGACTTCCTGATGCTGGTGAGATTCTCATGATTTGATTGTTCGACCTGTCTATTGTTTAAACCTTTAGGAAGAATGTAATGCGATGAATGTTTTGACATCTTGATGATATGTTCCACATTATAGTATAAAATATGGCTGGGTTAAATTATCTTCTTTTTTGCTGGCGTGAAAATGGAAGAAAACTTGCATGCATGGGTATATTTGTTTGATAAACATTATAACCTTCTTTGTATATTTGTTCTTATTTCATTTTATTTCTTTTAATTATTGTCAGTTATTGTAGTGTGTAAGCTCTGTATCTTTATTCTATAATACAATCACAAGAAAACTGTTTTCTACTAACGTTTTCATATTAGTTTTATACAATCCATTTAGAACGTATCAGATGCATCACATCAGTAACTAAATTTGTTATTTTCTTTCCTTTGCTAGTTGTGTGGAATCCATGGGATAAGAAGGCAAAAACAATGGCTGATTTTGGAGATGAAGAGTACAAACAGATGCTTTGTGTGGAGGCAGCTGCCATTGAAAAGCCAGTTACGCTGAAGCCTGGTGAAGAATGGAAAGTAAGGCTTGAACTCTCAGCTGTACCTTCTAGCTATTTCAGTGGCCAGCTCGACCCTAAGAAAGTTCTCCAGGGCGCTTAGTTGATAAACATTTATCCTCATGAAATATCATGTACAGGTATGTATCTGAATCCAACCCCTACGTGTCATCACGCTTATCACCTTTGTTGCTAGCGATAGCTGTGTCAAGCACATCTAGTGATTGGTGGTTTTTGTATATATAATTTCTAGTAATGGGGTTTCTATAACATGTACATTTTTTCATTTTAGTAATGGGATATATCTGTATGTGCATAACATGTACATCTGAGCATGTTTGAATGTGCTGAGTGCATGGTTAGGATAGGAGTGTTCGAACGATAATGCTAGTCCCTAGAACACTGTAAAAACTCATGCTTATTTTACTTAACATAGATGTCTTCTAATTTGTGGTTTACTTTTTCTGATGCAGGTTTGTGGTGAAAGCAAGGCTTGTGCCAGCTCTTCTGTGAGTCCATTTTTTCTTGTGTAAAATTTTCATTACATAGGTCAAATGGTTGAACTCTTTTGAGCAGAATAGTTGTCAAAAATATTGTTGGTTCACTAGAAACTACTGATTGTAACAGAAATGCCAAAACTAAATCGGCTAAAAAGCATAACGAGATGGTTTTAAAAGATTCTCAAGTTGTGGTTTTGATAAAACAATGTATTTTGTGACGTACTCTAATGGCTATACGTATTTTATCATTTCTACTTGTGCGTGATAAGTAGGTTGTTTTCTGCTCGACCCTGTAGATTTGATAGCCTTAGGATACCATTGACTTCTGCTGTTTGTGTAGGCAGTTGTATATCTCAATTAATAGATAAGCAAGTGTAAACTCAACTGGTTTAGTGGTGGTTTGAAGATCTTATATTGTAGTTTTTGACAAATATAATACCCATTGATTAAGTGTAGATGGAAATCAAGACTTAGGTGATTAGGTATGTGACACTAATTGTATTGAACACAGGTGGGTGCTACTTTAGATCTGGTTAACCCAAAAAAGCTGTTGTATTAAATTATATGCTTTCCTCGGTACGAAATGTTTGATCGATGATGGATTCTCTAGCATGGACATCGATAAATGTCATCGACGTCTATGTAGGAATCATGTGCATAGTAATTTGCATGTATGTGTATGATGTGGCTTATATCTGCGAGTATAGGTATTGTTTATGAAACTGGAACTTTTCTTGCATCTAGTTTTATAAGATAAGACATGGGTAAAGCTAATATCATTTTTGGGTGTTGAAATAATAAGCGTATGGCTCGGCTCTTATCGCATGAACAATTGAACACTATAATAAAACCACAAAAGATTTTATACAAGATGGAATTATAATAATAGAGTACATGATGCTAAACAAGTAAACTCAACACTGAAGGTCAACTCAGTCAACATCTCACCACATTGCTTAAGGCATCAAAGATATCTGAGTATATTTTAGTATTGTATTTGCTTGTACTCTGAGCTTTACATGTTGTTCCATTGTATAAGTAGTATGTGTAATATAGTTGTAAGTAGTATAAATAGCTGCTACTCTTTTCATTTTATAAGTAACAATTCATTTCATAATAATAACAAAACACTTTTCCTCCATCTTCTTCACTTTATGATATGGTATCGAGACTCGGTGAACCACCACAACAACTTCTAACCAACCATCACAACCACCATAACAAACTCTAACAAACCACCACAACAAACTTCCAAATCAAACTTCCTTTTCCGATCAATAACCACCAAAACAATCATCATAATAACCACCACTAATCCACCATTTTCGGATCAACATCATCATCAATCATTACTCGATCACAATTACCATTAATCTTTTACTCACAATAACTTTCCGCTCAATATCACCATGGTTCGACCACCAATTACTCAATCCAACACCAATCCACCACCAATACCACCACCAAACATCACCGGAGATCCACGAAGATACAAATTCAAACAACCATCCCTTTTCTTCACCGAATGACCATCGAGGTCTCATTTTGATCTCGAAGCTTGGATCGAAAACTACAGCTCATGGAGGCGTTCAATGACCATTGCTCTCAATGCAAAGAACAAACTAAAGATTGTTACCAAAGCATATCCAGAACCTGATGCTGAATCACCATTCAGAGCACTTTGGGAACGCAACAATGATATGATTATATCATGGATTCTCAACACAGTCACAGAACAGATAAGTAACAGCTTAAGTTTTGTTAATTCAGCATCAGATCTATGGACTGAATTGCAAGAACATTATTCTCAACTTGATGGTCACAGAATTTACCAGTTAAGTAATGACATTGCTCAATTGAAACAAGAAAATTGCTCAATAGAAGTGTTTTATCAGAAGTTAAAGGGATACTGGGATGAAATGGATGCATTAGAGGCACCATACATATGTACTTGTAATTGTACTTGTGAGAATGGTAGATTGAATGGTGCTAGGGAAAATAGGAAAAGACTCATTCAGTTTCTCATGGGGTTAGATGAGAGTTTTGCAAATTTGAGAGGTCAAATTTTGCTTATGCAGCCACTGCCTAATGCTACTAAGGCTTATGGTATGCTCAGACAAGAAGAAAAACAAAGGGAAGCTATCACTCCTAAGCATGTCAATCCTACAGTTTTGTCATCTCACACAAATGTCAATCACTCTTCACAATCAACTTTTAGGCAAAACAGAACAACTCTCAACACTGGAAGTAACAGGGGTGAAACACATAGGAGAACACCTTTCAAACAAGGGGTTTATTGTAGCAATTGTCAAAAAGAAGGACACTACAAGAGTGAATGCTATCAACTTGTGGGATATCCTGTTGGACACCCCTTACATGGGAAAGTCAAACCTACAAACAGACCAAGAGCAGTCAACAGTGCAGTGGGATCAGATGTGGCATCCACAAGTGGCAACAACAATGTAAAAGATGGCTCAACAGAAGCAACAGGAAGAGAAAGTGATTCAGCAGTCTTTGCCAAAATGGATAATCTGCAAAATCAGCTTAATCAGGTCATGCTGATGCTGCAAGGTAAAGGTATCAATACTTTTAAAATCCTTTCTTCTGCTAGATATTTTTTCATTGCTTCTTGTATAGCTCATATTAAGGATGCTTGGGTGTGTGATAGTGGTGACACTGACCACATTTGTATAACACTGACCCTCATGTTCAACATCAAACATCTCACCACACCTGTCATTGTGTCCCTACCAAATGGCCACCAAACCATGGTAACCAAAACTGGTTCTGTTAGACTTAAGGCACAACTCACCCTACACAATGTCCTCTTCATACCTTCCTTTGCTTACAATCTTCTCTCCATCAGTCAAGTCACCAAGTCTACATCCCTTTCAGTCATCTTTAACCACTCCACTTGCATATTTCGTGGAAACAACAAGAAGATAGCCCATGGGATGCTAAACAAGTAAACTCAATGGTCAACTCGACAACATCTCACCGATTCATCATCACCAACTACACTCACATCTTTACAGAAATACCATTTGTAAGGATACAAATTTGTGGCATCACAGATTAGGCCACCCATCGTAAATATCCAAAGAGAATAAAATCCTTACCTACTTCTTTGAATGATACCTCTTTGCATTGTTCTATTTGTCCCTATCTAAACAAACAGCTTTACCTTTTACTCCTAGCACCTCACATGCACAAAACAAGTTTGAAATTATTCATGCAGACACATGGGGACCTTACAAACATTCAACATTGAACAATTGTAAATATTTTCTCACCTTAGTTGATGATTATTCAAGAACAACTTGGACTTATCTCATTCCAACTAAACAACATGTTACTTCCACCATCAAAAACTTTCATTATTATGTCCAAAATCAATTCAACACCATAATCAAAATTTTCAGAAGTGACAACGGAACAGAATTTGTCAATCACTCCCTCACTGAATTTTTTCAACAAAAAGGCATTTTACACCAAACATCCTGCCCCAACACTCCACAACAAAATGGGAGGGCAGAAAGAAAACATAGACACCTTTTAGAAGTGGCTAGGTCAATTCATTTTCAAGCCAAATTTTCAATTCATCTGTGGGGTTATAGCTTACTAGCAGCCACTTATCTCATTAACAGACTTCCATCCACCATTCTTCACTACAAAAGTCCATTTGAAGTACTCTTTCAAACACCACCAGACTTATCAAATCTCAGAACCATAGGATGTTTAGCCTATGCCTCAACCCATTCACCCAACAAATTTTCACCCAGAGCCATTCCCTCTATCTTATTGGGCTATCCTCAGAATCAAAAAGGGTACCTTTTACTTTCACAAGAGACCAACAAGACTTTTATAAGCAGACATGTAACCTTTCATGAGACCATCTTCCCATACTCCACCAAAGATCACAACATCAACACCAATACCCCTACAACAGAACCACTTACCAACACATTTCCATCATCTACAACCTCTACATTCTTCCCTGAACCAGTACCTTCACCAGTCATTCTCACAACACCACCAGAACCCCCTGATCCTTCTCCTTCACCAAATTCAGTACCATCTCAAGATAACCCAACATCTACCACAACTCAGAACAACACCACTTCTACATCTGAACCTCTTCATACCACTACCACATCAGAAACCAATCCACCTCAAACCACTACCACAACAACAAATCATTCACCCCACCAATCACCTCCACCATCACTAAGAACCTCAAAAAGGGTCAAAACCACTTCAACTAAGCTCAAAAATTTCATTCATTACACACCCACAAGTTCAGTCAATTCATTCTTCACAAAACATCATACCTCACATTTCATTAATTACTCCAATATCACCAATCCTTCCACACTACATCTCATTAACTCCCTAAACCATGAAACAGAACCTACATCCTATCACCAAGCATCTAAGCATCCAAAATGGGTAGAAGCAATGGACAATGAAATCTCTGCCCTTGAGGAAAATGGTACTTGGGAAGTTACCACATTGCCACCATCTAAACAACCCATTGGAAGCAAGTGGGTCTACAGAATTAAGTACAAAGCAAATGGGAAAGTGGAGAAATACAAAGCTAGATTGGTGGCAAAGGGTTATAGTCAAAGAGAAGGAATTGACTACACAGAGACATATGCTCCAAAGAGCAAAGATGACTCTTGTCAGACCATACTTGCTATAGCCTCGGTCTCAAACTGGCACACTCATCAACTAGATGTCAATAATGCATTCTTGCATGGTGATCTCGAGAGAAGAGGTGTACATGGCTCTTCCCAGTGGCTACAACAAATCATATCCTCCAAACTCGTATGCGGACTAAAGAAGTCCCTATATGGTCTCAAACAAGCCAATAGGCGTTGGTTCATCAAGCTAACGACTTCCTTCTATCACTTGGTTTCAAGCAAAGTCACTCGAGACACTTCCTCTTTACCCATTACACGAGACTACTTCCTAGTTCTCCTCATTTATGTAGATGACATTCTCATATCGGAAACTCATTGCCTCGATTGAAGACATCAAGGCCAAACTTCACCAAGAATTGATATCAAAGACTTAGGAAAACTTCATTATTATCGGGCATTGAATTCATTAGGGGACCAAAGGGAATTGTAATGACTCAAAGGAAGTATGCATTGGATCTCATTGCCCATGCTGGACTGATGGATGCCAAACATGCAAAAACCCCCTTAGATCCAAATGTCAAACTCCAAGAAGTAGATGGTGAACCACTGGATGACCCTGCTATCTACAGAACCTTGGTGGGCAAACTTATTTATCTCACTATTAGCAGACCTGATATCTCCTTTGCAGCTCAACTGTTAAGCCAATTCTCCCATTCACCTTGTTCAGCTCACTTAAAGGCTTTACACAGAGTCATCAGGTACATCAAATTAAGCCCTGGTCAAGGTCTATTCTTTCCACATTCTAATCCTCTGGCTCTTCAAGCATACTGTGACAGTGACTGGGCAAGCTGCCCTTTCTCAAGAAGATCAATCTCTGGCTTTGGAATCTTTCTAGGAAACAGTTTGATTTCTTGGACATCAAAGAAACAGTTAGTCACATCAAGATCCTCCACTGAGGCAGAATACAGAGCTCTAGCTGACTGTTCTTGTGAAATAACATGGCTCCTTTCTCTTCTAAAAGATCTAAAGGTCACTTCTCCAACACCAGTTAAAATTTTCTGTGATAACACCTCTACAATAGCTTTGGCTTCCAACCCTGTGCAACATGCTAGGACCAAGCACATTGAAATTGATTGCCATTTTGTAAGGGAAAAGATCAAGGCTGGACAGATCCTTCCCACCTATGTACCTTCTACCTCTCAAACAGCAGATTTGCTCACCAAACCTTTAGCCACTTCTCCTTTTCACAAATGCTTATCCAAGTTAGGCATGTGTGATCCCTACACACTGCCTACTTGTGGGGGGGGGATAATAGAGTACATGATGCTAAACAAGTAAACTCAACACTGAAGGTCAACTCAGTCAACATCTCACCACATTGCTTAAGGCATCAAAGATATCTGAGTATATTTTAGTATTGTATTTGCTTGTACTCTGAGCTTTACATGTTGTTCCATTGTATAAGTAGTATGTGTAATATAGTTGTAAGTAGTATAAATAGCTGCTACTCTTTTCATTTTATCTGTAACAATTCATTTCATAATAATAACAAAACACTTTTCCTCCATCTTCTTCACTTTATGATAATAATTATTACTAGTTTTTAACTACGAGATTGCTTAATAATTCTTTTTTATAAGATTACGTAAAACCTTTCATACTGTTCTACAAAAATGACATTTTCATTTATATATATACTAAATTACAACAATCTTTTTTATGGTGTCATAATTACAGTAAATTAACTTATCAAAGCATGCAAATTCATGTATGGTAAAAGCTTTATAAATTAATATTCAAGAGATTACCTAAATTTCTTAATTAAAAGAGTTATTAATTTTTTTTTGAAAGACATCTAACTATCTCACAATATATATACAACAAATTAATATCACGTGTTTTATGCATTACTTAAACTCACAACCATTTAGTTAAAAAACATTTTCACAAATAAAATATCAATAATTGTATTAATTGATCTATAAATTAATGAATCAACATATATTATTTTAGAGACATATATTAATCGTCGTCGGGTACTGTTAACTTCCCTGAATGTCGTCGGGTACTGTTAACTTCCCCACCATTCTTGTAACGGTCACCTGTAATCCGCGCAGGTGTGTCCGCACCCCTTGAGTGGACGAGGAACCAAAAGAACAAATGAACCGTACCGGTATTGTACTGAAACCGAACCGTATATTAGAACTATGGTCCAGTTCTTGGTTCCCAAAATTTTAAATTTTCGGTTCTCGAGACGGTTCGGGTCCAAACCGCCCAGTTCAACCGACTTTTTTAAAAATATAAAATTTTATAAGGTTTGTTTGGGACATTGTGTACATACAACCTTATAAGAAGATAAAAAAACACACTACTCATTAGTAAGCTGTAACAAAAAAAATCTAAAACATAAAAAGACTAACTTATAATTTGCTAGCTTCATAACCCGCCCAATGGGCGGGTTCGCTTCATAATATTGCTTGAGGAAATCTAAATGGACGTACATAAATAATGAATAATGAAAAATGTCTTAAACACAAAAATGGGAAAGAAAAAAAGAAAAGCATTCATGTAATATATATAAAAAAATAACAATGAAAAGTGTTGGTTAATAAAATAGATGGTCCTCATTCATATACGACCTACCAGATGGGCGGGCGAGCTTTAAAATGATGATTTATGAATATTTATGTATGTAATCTACATGATGATGACAAATACAAATCCAAGATTGTTACTGCAAGACAACTTTTCATTAACTTATGCATAATAAGATGATGAATGCAATAACCGATTTCCTGTTGTTAGTACAATAACTACATTCGTTGCCGTTACATAAGTTGTAATAGTCAGCTTAAAAGAAGTATAACATGCTTTGAGGAGGTCATTTTGCAGCAACCTTGAGCTGAATTGATGAACAGGTCTTCTTGTTTCTTGAACATCACTTCCAATTTTCTGGGAATTAGAAAACAAAGATATATGTAAATGGTTAGATGAGGTTGCCGAAAAAGGTTTATCCTTTTTTGGATAATTATGATAGAAGGTAAAAGCAGCCACATTTATCAACAAAATTTATAGAGATCATAAATGAAAGATAAAGATTAAGTGGAAATATCAGGCTAAATGGTAAAATTAATTAGCGGCTTAAGTAGTATAAATCAACTTGTACATACTTAACTATACATGTATTAATGAATGCATAAAAGTTACAGGCGGCGATAATTATGTCTCAACACATTTAACTATCGATATGCGTTGAAATCTAACCTTTTGTTGACTGAACTTGGTGCTCCCTCAAAGTTTCACTATCGATACCAATGAGTCGAAGCCTATAGTCTTCCTTACTTGGAAACTGGAATAGTTAGCCAAAAAGAAGTGATGTATTCAAAAAATTGAGCAAAATGGTTCTAAGCATTCAAATTTGCAGTCACAAAAACATAGCAACTACAACGCAATTACATCTATAAGGTTGCTAAAGGTTTTTGGCATTTTAATTCATTAACACTATCCAATATACAAGTAAAACCTTGAATATAAAAGAATAGTAACTGGCAAATAGCTAAAAGCCTGGTCAATATACAGTAAAATGTTCACGGCTATAGAATCAATCATATCAAGATATTATACTTCCAATCATATCAATGGTGTACAACAGTGCATAATCTACAGGAGACTAACCTCTGCAACAGCTGAACCAATGTGCTTAATCTCTATCAGTTGCATTTTTGTCATTTCCACGAAGGATTAATGCTTCATATTTGTCGTTAAAACTGAGAAAACAAATAATAAACATGGCACAATAAAGATAAGAAAACAAAAGAAATAAAAAGCACAATCGTCTTACTGCTAGATGTAAGAAAAAGCTATAAACAAAACTTGTTACAAGCAAGTGAGATCAGAATAAAATCCTACCATTTCTTGTCACCTACAAGCTCTTCATAGCCCGCCCATACTAGCTTCATAAAATTACATGAGGAATTCTAACTGGCATAAATAATGTATAACATATAAATAATGAATAACGTCACGTATCTTAAACACCAAATTTGGAAGAAAAACAAATATATGTTAAAAGAACAATTGAAAGTGTGAAAAAAATACAATTGACGGTCCTTATTCATATACAAAAGAAATTTTTGTTTACACGATGTTTGTTGTAGAGTTTGTTTATTCACCGTATTTGTTGCGGAGTTTATGTCAACAATAGCTTGTTTAAAGTACCTCTCCATTTGTGTAAGAAGTGTTCCATCTATGATGCGGCACAAAACACGGATAACATTTGCTTGATACACACCAGTCTTGCTATTCATATCCTTCATAAGGCAAATTGTGACAATACTAACCAATGCATAGAACATATAAATAATTAGCTTTAGATTGCTTTAGATTGTGCTTTATCTTACATGGGTCAAATTAGATAATTAGCTAAATGGGAATTGCCCTTGGGATGTTGTACTCACAATGCATACAACACGTAGGTCAATGTATTTAATGATTTAGATTTATTATAATCCTAACCAAGTCATACGTTACTTGCGATTTTCTTTTAATGGAGAATAAATTGTTTGCGATTACGACATGTATCACGATATATGACCCATTTTAACACGAACAAAGTTTGACGCGCTACCGAAAAATAATCCGTTTTGCTGGCTTCACATGAAATGACTAAGTCACTGTAAATGAGAAACAGATAGAATACCTTCGTTGGTCTTCTAGCAAGTGTCAATGGCTCATTCACTGCTCAACATCATGTCGTCTAAGTGACCTTTCCAGCCGCCTATCATACACGTCAAATATGTAGATCATGCATACTAAATAATTATAAATATCTTCAGTCAATAATGGATGATAACTTATAAGTTTCTCTACTTTTATATAATACAAATATTTACCTGCATCCAAGACCTTGAAGAATGTTCTTCATGTTTGCAATAAGATGTGCAAAAATTAGGAGTCCAAGCCCAATAATGCCTTTTGTAAAAACTAAAAAGGACTTCCCATTCAAAATAACTTGGAACTTGATTCCCTGCCAGTGTACCGATTTGCTTGCAACTATGATTCTTGTTGATTGATTGCTAATAAGCTATTCCCAAACACCCTTAAATACAAAATATTGAGGAAAAATTAAACTTTTAAGCAAATTCCAAACATCTATAAACATACATAAGTCAGTAAAATGAAAATCCCAAACACCCATAATTAGGAATAGGTCAAGGTTTAGCAAAATGACACTTTTAAGCATCCCTTACAGCGGTAAGCATCCCTTTAAAACTTATTGCTGATCATACCTTTCTATTCACACTTGGTTGAGAGATCGCCCAACCGACTTTTGGCTCCAACTCGTGACCCCTTTCCACCAACTATTTCTTTCGGTCCTCTAAAAGCTTGATGTGATCACCATCAATCACTATCCAGTTTTCATAGTACACCACATTCGGTATTAACTGCCTAACATAAAGAACCAAACTTTGATCTCTACATGAATCAATACGTTGAAAAAAGTACTATTTTTTCTATTTAACTTGCCAAAAATAACCATAGACTAAGTGACTTAGTGTCTAACTTATACATAAATGGTTTAGAATAGTCGACTTTAGATGATAAACAAAGAAATGAGAAAAAAAATGGGTAAGACCTTGTAATAGACTCGTGGTGACTGAACCGCATTCGGAGTGTCCATACCCAAGATAAAATGATCGATGAAAACTTGTGAAACTACTGGAATTTTGTACATTCCACTACTCCCTCCAATCACCTGGGTGTTAAAATCACTGAAAGAGAAGCCTCAGCCACGTTTTTTAACACAAGAGTTGGATTTAAGCACCACAAACTAAAGTACAGGGCAACTCCTCGACATCAAGTCATGTTTATGACAACGGCTTATTAAGACATTAAACAATTGAATCCTATTAGTATCATAACTTGATAATACTAACTCCATGGTAAAGGAACAATATACACAAGTTCCATGATCATAAGCCTAGACATGTGAGGCTAATTTTTTCCAAATAAATATACCATAAACATTTTGGTTAACAACTGACCAGCTTCACTTTTGGTGGTTGATTACAGTTTCCAAATCACGTCAAGTTATCTCACACAAGCTAGCCACTTGTGAATGACTAACCGTAAGAAACTTAAAACGGCTCAGACACTGACCAATAATAGATGAGAAGTGTGTAGTATGTTGGGTAACTCAAACGTGTTAGGTTTGAGCACCGAGATCGTTCCGAACGAGGGTTGAATGGAATTTCCAACTCACGTCTCGATTTTTGTGATTTGAATAATAGAAGGGGATAAAATGATATATTCTAAACTACGGGATAAGGAAAGCAAATGGGAATAAAATCTATGGGGAAAACCTAAGAATAAAGGCAAACTACTCAAATCTATACTAAAACGCAAATACGGAATTTAAACGAAACGCGAATAAAAAGCAACTACGTCTAATCTACATCCTAAAAATAACCTAAAATTACTTTTACTCTAAAAATGATATTAGAAAACTATTTATGAATTAAAACTAATTTTTAGGGATTTTTCTGGATTTTATTAAAATTAAAAACTAATTATTAATTTTTAAAACTAAATTATAATACTAAAAATTATAAAAATTAAAGGGAAAATTATGAAACTAATTTCTAAAAATCTAAAATAACATAAGAGAATTTTCAAAACTATTCTTTTTATTTTTCTGATTAATTTTCTATTTTCTACAAATTTAAAACTAATTTAATCTAATTTAAATTTATGAAAAATACCAAATAAAAGGGGAAAAATAAGGAAAAATATTTTTTATGCTTTTTATATTTATCTTAATCTATTAAAATTGAAAAATTATTTTTTTTTGAACTTTTTCTTAATTATTTGCAATTAAAGCTAATTAAAAAGGATTAAAAACTATTTTAAATCTAGAAAAATAGTGAACATTAGCCAAAAATCATGAAAATTGCAGGGAAATTCTAAAATGATATCCTAAAGCTATGAAAAATATAAAAACAAGGGCTTATGTGGAAGATATTAGAGCTGCTATGTAACTGTAGTGAGAATAAGCACTAGACAATAAGCTAACAAGCACTACAATGCACCAACTGATTATATAAGCTAAATAATAGTAAAACTACTCTAAGGCAACTGTATGCAACTACTCCTAACACCTAATAAGCATTTTACCAAGGATTAAGCTAACTGTCACTATATGCCAAATCAGTAAACAGGTCCTATGTTTGAGCTTATCTATAAGCTTATCAGAAAAGCTTGAGTCAAAAACAGATATGGGGTCTTGAAGACCACCTGGCAAACTACAAATGGACCAAAAATGAGACCATAACTAGCTGTAATGAACCCTGTGCAATGACTGCAATATCTGCATAAAACTGACTAATGACCTGGTTTGACTTTTAAAAACAGATAAGAAAGTTGACTTTGGTGAGATTCAAGATCAAATGTAGAGCTGATATGGATGAATAATGATGAAATGAAACTTTAACAACCTTGTTTAACAAGTTTTAAACCCATATGAATTGATTTGATTAACTGATTTTAACAGATTTGCAAACAAGATCAGATACAAGGCAACTTTGACTTTTAATGAAGTTTGCTGCAAAATAAAGACAGATATGCACTCAATGACCTATACCAAGCCTAAAACTACTGATCTAATCCACTATTCTATCCTCTAGCACAGATTAAGCACTCATCCAAACACTACTTTAACAGATTTAATAAGCAATCCAAGCAACTAAACCTAAACCTACTTATACATTGATTATAACAGCTAAGTAACTGAGATCAGAGAGCATCAAATGACAGTAAACCAAGCACCAAACATCATTGCACATGATCATTAATCAAAACAGTTGAGAAGAAGAAAATGACTACTCACTTGGTTATTCCAACCAAATTTGGGCAGAGTAACAGTATGAACCCAATGTAAAACATCAACCAACAACCAAATCTAGCATCATAATCAACCCTTATCCATTTTCAAACCAAATGAGGGACCAGTTGACTTTCGTTGACTGACCTTTTATGTGAATGTAAATGATTTAGATGGAACAAGGAAACACAAATAAGCTCACAAAAGCTATAGACAGCTTATATGAGCTTATTTAAATCTTAAAAACAGTTTCTTTAGTTTTCAAATCATGAAATGCAAGATCAAAAATTAAACTAAAAAACTTTTTATTGAAACTGAAAATGAGTACAAGAAATAACTTGAGATTACTACAAACTTTAAGAAAACATTCTGAAAAGCTTAAAATACAATAAACTTAAACTAAATTTTAAAGGAAATGAAGCACTACTCTACACTACACTACACTACACTAATACATTGTGAGCTAAGAGGGTCCTTAAATAGCAGATGTTGGAGCCTTGGGATGCCTTTGGAAGAGCCTAGAAGGCTATCCACAGCCACTAATTCATTCCATGTCACCACAGCCAATCAACGAGCTCCATATCATCAAGTGAGGTGTCGTATCCAATGGAAGAGCTTGAATTGGCCACGTAGGCATCTTATCTGACAAGTCACAGGTGGATAAGGTTGGGAAAGATGCTAAGTACTATGTTTGGTGTTTGGGTGGTGGTAAAATGGTGGTGTTTGGGTGGGGAAGAAAGCAGGGTTAAAGGGCGCGTTTGGTTTATTTAATTATATCTTAAATTGGGTTGACCGGGGCAAAAGGTTTGACCTGGGTTGGGATCGGGTAAAATAGGTTTATTCGGGTTGGATATCAAAGGGTGGCCGGGTTGGATCTGATTACTGGACCGGGCTGTGGTTTAAATATTGGGCCGAAGGTTTTGGATAATGGATTTAACTTGGACTAGGATTGATATAATGGTAACCATAGGGACCAAATATGCAAAGGCTGAAAATCCAAGGACCAATCATGTAAATTCTGAAATTATCTTCAAGGACTGAATTTGTCAATCTTCAATAGACCAGGGACTGAATTTGCAACTTTTGAAACTTTAGGGTGTTTTCTGTCATTTGCTGAAAGTTCAGGGACTATTTCGACATTTCTTCAAACTTTGATCAAATCTTCACAAATCATCCTCGAGATTAGAAATCTTCATAAATGCATAATTCGACCTTCCTCACCTCAAACTCTCTTGATCTCTCGTGCTCGGATTTACGTCCGATTTGGTTCCTTTTGTGTGTTTTGCATATCCGTACACAGACAAGCACAAACTCAAGAAACCACAAATATTAGCAATAAACGGCTTTTCTTGGTTATTTTGGGTCGATTACTAATGAAAAGATATGTGTTTAAGCACATATCAGTGGTCTGAAATTTCTAGGCAAGCTGATAATCACATATGTGTATCCCGTTTTCAAAGAAAAAGTAGTTAAGCAAACTAATAAGACCTATGGAATAAAAGAAAGCAAAAAAGGATGCAATGAGATCCACATCTTTAGCCTGGCTTAATGGAAAGCTTATAAGGATAAAGCATGAAAATTATATACCTTCTAATACCGTGTTGGCCATCCTACTTAAGCGATCAACACGTCACCTACAATATTATATGCGTAAAATACCTATATCAGGAAAATTGGTCTGATGATATCTGTAATCATTTCGAAAAACCTATTACCAGGAAAACTTATATGCTTAAACTTGTCAAATGTAGGATTCCATAGTCCAAAATCACATACCTGTTCATACATCATGCGTGCTGCATCTAGCTGAGACATCTCAGCATCATAGGTGCTCACAAGCTATAAGACCTCTGGTGTACTAACTAAATGCTCAAACCTGGAAATACGACAAATTAAACGCAATGGACTTACAATCCAAACATAAATAACTAATTTATAAGAAACGTGCATTACATCTCCAATGTTCATTTTTTGAACCACGTTTCGACATTATTACAAATATCCACTTGAAGCGTAATAGATTGCAAAGCCTACACCACTTGCTCCTCGGCAAATTTCAAATGAGTCACAAACGGCTTCACCAAACCTGACGCCATCCTCACGGTGTTCCACCACTCGAAACAAAAAACTCATATCTACATATAACAAAAAAACTACCACACAAATATCACACAAAATTTAGTGGGTGTTTGGAAAAGCTTATTTTTTGAGCTTTATAATCAATTAACCACAATGAAACTTTAAAATTTTCAAATTAAACCATTAATCATCAACAAAAAAACGTACCTTTTTATCATCGATGAACTACTAACCTTCAATAGATCCCCAATTTGAGTTGAAAAGAAATCTAATAAACATACAAAAAAACTATTATATCCCAAAATCGTACCTTTGGTGTATCATCACTAATTTCCGGCTTTGGTTAATCTTCCTCAATCAGAGTCTACCCACAAAATTATCAAAAAATGACCAAAATAAGCAAAATTTTATTGAATAAATGAACATGATAAGGAAAAGAATCACAATTTTTTTCCAGCAAAGAATAAAAAATGGTTAATTCATCGATGAATAAATGAAGATATGACCAGGAAAAGAATTTGATAGTAATGTAACAATCTTATTATGAATTAGGGTATGGGTTTTGAATTTTGGGTGATCTTGTTTAGGAAAGAGCGAGTGAATTGGGGAGAGTGATTTATTGTTTTGACTGGAATTGAAGCAGAAATTAAGAGTAGGGGATTCTATTATTATTTTTTGATAAGATGGAAGTTGGTAATGTTTTGTTGGAATATTACTTTGGAAGTAAAAGATTAAACAACAAAATGTGGTTTGCCTCATTGGATGAGGCTTTGTATTCGGACCACTTAACCCAGGTTCGAACCTCGCTGGATATCAATTTTTTTTCTTGTGTAAATGGAGATTCTGCCTAATCACCATTTCCACCTCATCAAATGATGCGCCATGTCAACATTAAAATGCCTAGTCAGCATTAATGATTCAAATATATGTATAGATTCCAAATACATTCCAAATAACACCAAACTATCAGTTTTAGTGTTTTACAATTACTAATATCATTAAAAGATTCAAATATCATCATCGCCATCATTCATCAACATGAAAGTAAGTTTTTCTATATATTTTTTCTTTTTATTGTGATCATAATTAATTAGAATCCATGTTACGATCTGATGAGATAAAAAATTAAACATTCGTATATGACAATTTGCTTATATTATAATATCGAGGTGAGAATGCACTGTATGATATTTTTACCATGTAAGCTTGTCATCATGATAACCATGATTGTATTTTGTATTAGATATCTTGTCAATCCATATTTCGACCGTGGCATCCAAGTCGACCTTTAGTACTGTTAGACGCTTTTGGACCCTTATAGAACTTGATTGTCAAGTCAACTTGTAGAGACGTTGCTTTACACCCAAGATTGGATAAGAAGGGAGAGAATGAAAATAACTGTGGATGAAATTGAAAATCTTTTGAATGATGATGAGGTTGTTAAAGAGATGGAAGAAGCGGTACGAAGTTATAAAGGGAAACAACGAGCATTAAGCGTTTTTGAAAGTTTGGAACACAAATGCATGTTTTTGATACTTTTGAACAATTATAAACTTATATTTTAACATTTTGTGTTTTTGTTTATGTTATTTTGAACAAATAGAATTATTGAAACGATTTGCATTGTTGGAGACATTATTTTATGTGTTTGTCTTGATATAGCGTGTCCTTTATAAATGATCGACAACGAAAAAAACAAATATTATAAACACTTCTGTTATCGTCGGCAAATCCTGAAAATTCTCGTACAAAAACCGAGTACCATATCAGAACGAAACCGAAGAACTCGGGACGGTTCTCGGTTCTACATTTTCCTTATTTTCGGTTCTCGGTTCTAATTTCGGTTCGGTCCGGTTTCCCTAATTCAAACTAGTGTTGCCTCATGGTATATTACCAATATAAGAACGATATTTGAGAGTTAAAAATAATGATATCTCAATCATAGTATAACTAGTTTTGGCTCATTCAGATACATAAAAGTGTGAAAATAAGCAATTCCAAACACGTTTTTCAATCTAGTGACACCTTAGACGTAACATGGGGGGTGTTCCGCTAGACATTTATAACTACCAAGTACTAACTGAAAGGAAAGGGAATCGATGCTTGAACAGTTGAACGTGATACAAACCAAAATTAAACAAAAACAAAAGAGTCGCCATTAAAAAGAAATCATTTTATTTTGAGATTTCACGTTGTCAGGTTCGAACCTTGGTGGGCTCATGAAACACAAGAACATCAAAGATAACATAACACTATGTAACACCAATAACTCTTTTTGTAACTATATAAAAAACCTTCCCGTTTTTAATTATGTATATTAACTAGACATGTTACACCTCTAGCTAATGCAGAAATACCTCTCCTCCATAATACTGTAAGTTCAAGTTAAGGAATATGATTTCAATTTGAAAGAGCACTGCACAAAGACTTGTATGCAGTTACGCAAACTTTAAATTTCTCTTCAGCCACTGCCTGCAAAAACAAAGCACGAGAACGTAAGAATCATTAGACTGACTTGCAACTGCTAAGTAGGCTTCAATTATATCTAATTCATCCTAAATTGAGTTAAACAGCATTTTCTGAGAGTTCACTTTTACCCTTTGTCAAGTGTTATTCTTTGATTTTTAAGGTAAACAGACTACTCTTTTTATTCGAAATTAGTAGTCATCCTTCAAATGCTAAGAGGGTATCAAGGTTTAGAAGAAATGTTTGGATAATGCAGAACCGAGTGAACTTTTTTGGCCACCATACCACAAAAATAAATATTTTGGTCACGGGACCTCATGTTTTTAATGTGTTTGTGCCCCATAGCTCATACTTTCTTATCAAAAATGAAGGTGAGTTTATCTGAATTTCCCCCCATCATTATTGATTATGTTAACGGCCATCTAGGGTGAATGTGTTAGTAAGCACTGATAGGATTCTGCAAACGCAGGACAAATGGACAACGGGTGCTCTGAAAAAGAGGCATAACATCCAAAGAAAATTTTATGGCAGTGGCCAAAGTTCACCTTGTAAAATGTTAACGGGCGAAACGCCTATAATTTCCATGGAAAATGATTTGTAGACCTAAGTGATATGCCTAAAAACAGACCTACAAATGTAATTGGTGCAATTGAAAAACTGGTTGGTGAATATGAGAAAAGAGAATTAGTGTTTGTCACTTGTCAAAATGTGAATGAAGCAGGCCTATTTGTAGGTCTATTTAGTAGGCTTATATATCATTACTCAATCTCCATTTTGAACGCTATGTGGAACTTACAAACATATAATAAGTATTGAGGCATGACTAGCTATATGTCTGCATGGATGTTAATATGTTATTATTAAGAAGTAACAGGTTTGACTATAGAAGCCGAAATACAAGTACAAACTAACCTGTGATGGACCTTGATGCTTATCAGGGTGCCACTTAAGTGCTGAAAGGCGGAAACTGCAAAGTGAGACAGAGATATGAGTCATCACAAGTTATACGCAGCAATCAGTTTTTTTTAACCATGTGTGGCATAGGAAAAATAGAAGGTTTTGGCATAAATTGTGAGGGACAGGGATTTATTTATACAAAGCTACTACAAACATGATCTTACGCATTTTTTACGTCAACAATCTTTAGTGGACCATTTATGGGCAAACCCAATGCTATTCTGTCTGTATGTGAACCAACTACAGAGGGCTGATCATCATCTTCATCGGACTCATCATCACTTATAGTCCTCCATTTATTTCTTCTATCTGACTCCTCTCTCCATTCAAATCCACTTGTTTGACTCTGGTAAAAAGACTCTTCCCATGACTTAAATGACCATGAATACCGTCGATTACCAAATGTTGCCCGGAAATGCGTCCCAGGATCATCATCAAAATCGTCATAGATGGACCCCTTTTTCGACTTGCCTGTATAGATGAATATAAATCAAAACAGCATGATTAAATTCTTAAGTACTGTATACATGAAATAAAACAATTTAAGAATCTTTTCACTATGGATCTGAATGCCAGTATCCAAAACCAATTTACTTCTCTAGACAGATTAAGAAAAGCACCAGTGACAGCTTTGCAAGAGTGGAAAATTTGGACAAACAATGCAAATTACAGTGTTCTTTTTGGTTTGCATGGAAAATATCACCCATTCTTGCAAAATTTAGGGCTTTTATTGAAGCTGAAGGTTAGTTTGCATAAAAAAGACAAACACGATGGTTTAAAAGTCATACCCCTAAATTAATTACCATATGAATTGGTAATTTAATTGGTTAGTATACATGTATGGTGTTTAATTTATTAGCAATTAATTAGGACATAAAGCTTCGACTGTAATAGATTTAGTATGAATGAATCTTACTTTTGTTTCTCTTCTGATTAGCTTTAGTAGCACGGCGAGCTGAGGCCTTTTGGGGGTCTCGTTTCTTTTTGTTGTCTGTTGTATCAAAAGAGTCTCCCCAACTTTTTGTTTCATGTCTCTTTAAGAATTCACCCTAGGTTGATATAACCAATAGAAGGTTAAGATGTTATCCATTTAACAAATTCATCTATGTTGTTCATCTTGTGGGTCTCATCCACTTCTTCTCTCGATGTAAATAGGACCCACAATGACATTTTGGATCCTCCCTGCCCCAATATAAGACCAATTATTTTAAACCGTCATATGCGAACACAGGCTATCCTTGTTGGCAAAAAGAACATTGCCTTTTTTAAGAATGGCCGACACTAATAAAAGGTGCCATATATGATTTCCTGTTAGCATTTATATTTAGAAGATTTCTCAGAAATCATTGTTCTTGCAAACTATAGTTCTAAGTTAAAAAAAGCCGTCAATCATATCAAATAGAAATGTTGAATATTCCCTGAGTGAATGAAAAATGATTTAACGATTCAGTGAGGTCCCTCAAGGTTTCATCTGGCAAGTTTCTTTTGAATTCTCATAAGCTGACCGGAAACAAGAAACAGAGCTGCTGGTAGCCTTTCAACTTGAAAAAAAGCAAATTGCTTCATTGATCTGCATAAGTGTTTAGAGAAAAGCCTAATGAAGGGATACCTCAAGTGTAAACTTGGAACTTCCACTTCTCGATAGGAGATCCTTCAAAGCTTTCTTTGCATCTGCACGCCTTTGACGTGTTTTGTATTTGATATATGTCTGGATAAGAATGCCAAAGAAGTACAGATTAGTCAAAATTAGGACGTCTCCTGAACATGGGTAGCCTTCAATGAAATGAACAAGAAAAAAGAGAGAAGAAACAGGAAATTTTTAGAAACAATACTAGAATTCGAAGATTAGGATATACCTTAGATGGTTTTTGACCTCCTGAATCCTGCACGGAGAATCATTTGTCATATATAGTGTTAGCAATAGTACAGGAATAGCATAAACATAATACAGTAAAATATGAATGCTACACTTACGGTAGTTATCTATACTACATTATAAAGCATTTGGGACTTCCTATAAAAGGAAGTCTTAAAATTTTAAGACAAAAAACATTACTATAAAAGGAAATTTAGAAAATTAATGTAAATTTTAAAAATTTAAATCTCATTAAAACTATATAGTAACCCCCATACAATAATGATATATTTAATAGAATTGTTGATAAAAAAAAAAAAAAGAAAAAAAAAAAAAAAAAGCTCACTAAATTTATGACCACCAATTTAATGCTAAAATTTGAAAAATAAAAGTGATAACTATTTACACTATTAATAATTTGGACGTTCTACTTTTGAAAACATATATCTACTTAGTTATAACGTATTTGGGACATTCTATGAGAGAAATGTTTAAATGAAAACAACAGATCAACCAATTTTGTTATCACCCATCAACATGATTTAATCATTCAAAGCACAATTTAGCTATGAATGTGCAGATATAATGAAAAACTTAAATGTCAATGTAATTTCAGGAATTCAGGATGATGTTGCAACACTAACATATGTAATGACGAAACACATAGAATTAATGACGCCATAAACTCTCAATCATATGTTAGGTAAATCCTAATCTAGAAGATTTGACGTTTCACAAATAAAAGGTTACACCGGTCATTGACACCATAAAGACACTGTACATGTCTGCCTACAAAATGCATCCTTGTTACCCTCCTCCCCCGACATTAAAATAAGTTGTTTGATTGTGTCAGTATTCCCTCTCGTTTATAGCTTAGGAAAATCGCACAAAAATGTACTATACTTTAGGCCAAATTAACTTTAAGGCATTCCACTTTATTTTTTCTCAATTAAAGGTATCGAAAGTCATTTTTTTGTGCAATGTAAGGTTTTTCGATTTTTCAAAAGATGTTACCGTCATTTTTTTAGCTGCAATAGTTAACTAATGTGATGAATCGTTCTAGTTGGACATCTAATAGTTATTTTTGGCAAAAAGTATGACCGGTAATCTCTTTCAAAAAGTCATAAAACCAAATTGAATACCTTGAAGTTAAACTAAAACTATGACCGGTAATCTCTTTCAAAAAGTCATAAAACCAAACTAAATACCTTAAAGTTAAGTTGGCCTAAAACTATGACAGATAATCTCTTTCAAATAGTTATTTCGGCTAAAACTGTGACCGGTAATCATTCTAGTTGGCCTAAAGTTGAATATGTTCTTGCGCCATTTGCCTTAAACCTTGTTGCAACAAGTCTAGTAAACAATCTTATTCTACAATTGTCATTCATAACTATTTGGTTTTTTCGACAACGAATGCAATTCATTCGATAGCATTGCAAATAATACAATCATCAAACAAATCCAAATAACAAAAGGGAAGAAGTTGTTATTACCGAAGAAGAGTTGGTCCATTTATTGTTCCATTTTTCAGAAGAAAAAGGAGTGGATCGAAAAGAAGCCAAAAAACATGATGACGATGGAATTCTTGATTGAATAATACTGTTGTTGCATAACAACGCAGTACATCTACCCACAATTATTTTCATCCAAAATCTTTGTCTCTGAAACACCAATGTTCTTTCTGTCTTTTTTAAGGTTTCTGTCTTTTATAATTTGCATTCAAACCCCTGTTCTCATTTCTTCAATCTTCAAAATGGAATCAAACTGGTGTTTCGCATAGTTTACAAAAATAATCCGCGGCCCAGGCCCAAGCCCAAGTTTCAAGTAAATAAGACATGACGGATTATAAAAACGATTGATATCCTCTAAAACTAAAACTCATAAAAATATATTAAAATGGATGTTGAATTAAAGAAGCGTAAAATTTTAGAAAATATGGTGAAATTAGATTATAAAAAAATAAATAGATAAAAGATATTTCAATTTGAAAATAAAGATGAATTTTTAATTGAGAGTAACGTATCGACTTTATAATTAGAGCTCCTTATCTTCTTTTTAGTGGTTCTGAGTTAGAACTTGGGTTTGTTAAGAATTGACGTATAAATACTCATGATTGGAGCTCCTTATCTTAATTTTTGGTTAGGAGTTAGAACTTGGAATGAGGTTTGAACTTAAATCCTTATAAAAATAAGCTAGTAATCTTTGCCTTTTTTAGGACCTAATCTATTTAAGTAACCAAATCTTTTATATAATTAGAGAACAACAATATACTTAATCTCGCCGAAACGAAATATGGGAAGTAGAATTTAAACAGATCCTACCCCTACTTCAAAATAAACCCAGAAAAATCTTTTATATAATTATAGAAAATTCAAAATGGCAAAATATGTCTTTAAATAAGAAACCTAAAATCCGAGGGTTTGATTTTGGCACTTGGTAAAATTAAGTCCTTTTATTAGCGTATAAAGATCAAAATTTTAATTGATTTTATCAACAGTTGAATCAGGTTAATTTATATAAAAAAAAAAACATGGAATACGTATATCAATTGGTTAATAACTTCCAATCAAACCTTAAATTTTTAAATTTAAAAAGAGTTTACTCATAAATAAAATTTTATGAACTTAAGTCAAAACTTCACAATTTTCATAAATTTTTGAAAATTTGTATATGTAATACCCCGCTTTCTTTAAAAAACAAAACTACTATTATTAGTATTACTATTATTATTATTAAATTGATACTAATACTAAAACGTAAAAACTTGTTAAAGATGCATGCTATAAATATCAAACTGAAGCATGTTATTTAGTGTGTGCACATGTTTACATCATATACAAACACTTATATTCACTTAATTTGAACTTATGTTAAGATATCAAATTAAACTACTTACACAATTACATGAAAAATGATATATCATACTTTTTATACCCGGAGAAAAAAGCGTCTAATATCAAAAAAATAATAATTTGATTTCGATTGAAGTCAGTCAAAGTGACTTAGAATAAAAAATCATTTAAATTGAAATTTAATTAGTCTTTGTTTCAATTATCATTGAAGTTAAAATTAGTACAACAATTTAACTCGTAATCTGAAATTCAGGACGAATGAAGAGTCGTTTAAAACAAAGTTTTATTCGAGTGAGCGTCATAAAATCATTATTATTATTGAAAATTAATGTATGTAATTCAAATTTTAAAGTAAAAGTTAAGCAAAAATTATTAGTGTTAAATCAAATATGTTTTTTTTTTTTTTTCCTTTTTGTTTATCATAAACAACATCAATATGCTCTTAAAGCGGTAAAACAAGTACCAGATTATTAAAAGTAATTTTGATGAAATAGATAGTGTTAGTGCAAACATTACGACATTTAATCTATACAGTCTCTTTGTATTTTAATGATGACAAACATGTAATTTGTAATACATAACGTAAAGTGCACGAGTTACTCGTAAACACAAATCATCAATGCATGCATGCATCACCATCTCTCGACGTTCCAAGTCTGAATCACTTAAGGTATGTACATATAATATTTCAAACTTGTTAAGTGATTAAAGAATTATTTTTTCCTTAAACCTCACATTTTTATAAATGTGACAAAACATTTTTAAAAAAATAATTATATAAATTTTTTGTATTTATAATGAAATGTTTTAAAAGAAAAAGATTTTGAATTTTGAAATTCAAACAACTATTATGTAACACCCCAATTTAGGTAGTGCAATAATTCAATGGTCTTATGATAATAAGCGAACTCTAATGAAGTCGTTTTAAAAGATTTATCATTCGATTTATGTAAATGTCGAGTTTACAAAATGAGGTCCCAAATGGTTCCAAGTTTACAAAATACATTAAATGGGGTTTCGAATGATAATAAAAAATTTATAGCCTTCTTGAGTATCTGTGCTCCTCCGTGCCAGCCTCGTACAATATGGACCTAAAATACATGCTTAAAACTGTCAACACAAAGGTTGAGTGAAATTCATAGAGTTTGTTTGATGGTTGAACACATTATATTTGTAGTGTGAGCTATAGACTCACACCAATGGTTTGAAAACAAAAACAGTTATTATTAGACTAAGCATCATGCAACCAAGGCGTTAACGTGTTCCAAAATTAATTGGTGAAACTGTTGGTACCAGCCTAATAGGTAAAATTGCCGTTTTTACCTAATGTTACTCAAATATAGTGTGTTTGTTTGCCTACCCGGTCAACACAAACGGGATTTGTCAATCCCAATAGATCTATTCACAATATTCGCGCCCACTCTCACTAGTGATTAATGATTCATGATTTAGGGACTTAAGTTTGGCAAATGCGATAACTTAGTGCTAATAAAACAATCAGATAAGCATACATTTTGAAAGCAATGTGTTCGGTTTAAAATAAAGCATGTATCTCCCCCAATGGTTTGTAAAACAATTAAGTAATAGAAAGTGGGGCTATGAACTCACTGTAGTGATCAGCAGCGGAGTGTAACGATATATTGTATGTCAACAATAGAGTATGGCAAGACCACGATCTTTAACGATTACCTAAGAAAGCATAGTATTCGGGTTTTAGTATATTGTACGATATAAGTGTACAAGTATATGTAGTTTGTTGGCTTTCAATATGATGTTGTACATGAATCCTTAAGTTAAAGTATTCCTTAAATGTTGTTTGGCTTATAGCCCTTTTTATAAATAACCTCGTACCATCGTTCATGCTATCAAAATCAAGAGGTCGTGAAGTAGTTTAACATGTCATATGGTCATTAACTTAGTTTGTCAAAGTCTAGTGAACAAGTTTTAAAAACAAGTTTCGGTCATTAGACTTATACTAGTCGTGCGGCTAAGTTATGGTTTAAGCAATAATAATCAAGACCATTTTAAGGATGTGTCTAAGTTAGACAACCTTGATACAACAATTTTGACTCAATCTTGGCTTTATATTAGCCTCAAATGATCAATATATCACTTAAAGTTCTCACTAAAGTTGTTTTCTAGTCAACAACATGTCATCTTAGTTTTTGCCGTTTTTAGGTTTTGTCGTTCACTTTCTGCTTATGTGCTCCTGAGTTTTTGTAGAAAAAGTCATTCTGAGCAACTTTCGTGTTTTACACTTTTGCTGATTCGGATCATAAAAGGGTCAAAATCGTGATTTAAAATCGTATCAGCAAGCTTTTGTTCCAACACTATATTTTCATCTAGTAAAACTTAATTATGCATAACTTTTTAACCACAAGTCCTTTTTAAGTGATTCAAAAGCTCAAGTTTATATTTTTATATTCTATAACAGCTTCTTAAGCTTAATAAAGTCTAAGGTCCAAAGTTTACCTATATCAATGGTCTAATTACAAGTATATACTTATATTTCATTGCAGAAAGTTTGGCTGCACATTCAGTCCTGCCAAAACGACCATAAGTTGAGTTCTACAGCTTTTTTTGATACGGGGCTTTCGCCAAGCTTCAATTTTAGGTCTTGGCTACATTTCATAAAACTGAGTCGACTTCCAGAAATGGTCAGAACCATAGGCTTTTCTCAAATGAAATCTGGTGTGCAGATTTTGACATGTTTTGCCATATTGACTCTCATTTACTCATAGAGAGGAGTTATTAGGTGCGCCACCCGGAGAAAAGACCGTAAGACATAGTTCTACAAGCCTATGTTACTTAATTAACCTCAAGATTTACTGACCTGATCATTTTAATCAAACTTTGGGACTGTTTCAGAATTCATGTTCATAGAACTTACCTAGGACTTGTTTTAGCTTGTTTTTATGGTCACAACCTCATGTACAACATCAATTAAGCCATATTACATATACTACTTATATTAAATTACATCAAATAATTAGATATATTATTACAATCATATTGAGTGACAAGAAAATAAACTCAAATCTTACAAGGATTAGGATGACAAGTTACTAGTACAACAAGAACAATTCAACCCTTAACCCTTCTAATCTCTAATCCTTGTCTTGAATCTTCAACCCACTTGATTCTAACCCTTGTTAATCACCAAATAATCCCCTTTATCTCAGCCCCTAACACCTTGAATAACTCCAAATCTAACCATGGAATCACTAAAACAACACAAGAATCATAACTAGCTACCTAAACCCTTCACTTTTGTAGTATAACTTGTTGTATGAATCAAAGTGGAGGATGGTGAAGTGGTGGTGAGGGATGAACGACCAAGGGAGGTGAGGAGAGGGTTTTGGTCACTTTTTGCATGTAAAAGATGAGAATGAGGTGAAGTTATCTTAAGTGGGGGACAAGGGTGGCTATGTGGCAAATTGTAAGACTTGGTGTGATGAGAGAAGGCCACATGGCCTTGTGGTATGTCTTTGCACGCCACCTCCCCCATGAGGTGGTAGTGTGTGCATTTTGTACCTAGTTTTTGGTTTATGATGTGTAGTTTGGTCCCGGTAATTACTAATGTAAAACCCTTAAGTCACGAAACTTAAAATCGGGTAACATAAAAATATAATACTTATGAAAATGTCTAAACTTATAAATATACTCCAACTAAGTATATTAAAGTGTGATAAGTCTCATAGGGTGCATCTATGTTGTTAAAACTTAATAACGTAGGTTTGAGTACTCGTCTTACGTAAAAAGTAACATATCTACTTAAAAATGATAAAGTAGTAATAGTTCATATAAATTATGATTATTGGTGAAAATAAAGTATTTTGAACATATAGACTTATCGTAGTCTTGTGTTGGTCACAAGGAAAATTACCAGTTACTACCGGTTATCGTATTTGCTTTTACGTTACGGTAAAAGTGAAATAGTCAAAAGTCAAAGTCAAAAGTCAACTTTAAAAGTCAAAGGGTAAAATAGTCATTTTACCTTATGAAAAATTACGGGTTGCTACAGTCTCTACCCCTTAAGGGAATTCTGTCCCGGAATTTTGTGTGTGTTATCCGATGTTGAAGTGTTATAGGAAAATGTGGGTGTATGCGTCGACTTTTAATCTTTGCGTTCTCAAGTTTCTGGTCATAGAATATGTTATGTACCATTCTAAGTTTTTGGTAGTGACTTAAGTTGATAATCTAAAAGGTTTTGTTAAAATCTTATAGAGTCCAATATACCTCAAGTTTGGCTTTTTCCCGATTCTCAAAACGAATCAAATCTTATTGTATTTGAGACCTTCAACAAAACCTTAATTTCTAACATGGAGTTTTTGGTAAATTTTAACGCCTTACATCTATGTAATTTTTGTTTCTGGCGATAGTGTGTGGCATGCAGCCTAATTTGTATTTGTATGGTTTTATTAGTTGTTTCGTGTGTGATCTCTGAGCACCTTAGTTCAACAAATGGTTGACTGACACTTTCGTCTATATAGTGTCTCAAATGGAATAGTTTTGTTGTTGTTAGGGTAACTGTTGTTAATCAGAGGTGTAAGATATTGTTGATGTGAAATGGTTTGTAATGATGTGATAATTGTCGTTGTAGGAAAGTCTTGCTAGTGGCAAGTGGTTATCCAAACCATTTCCAAAATTGATCATGTATTAGGTGGTTTCGAGATGAAGGTCATATCTTATAGTGTTTATGTCAACTAGTGTTTGAAAGAAACGTGATACTGTGAAGTTTTACATACTGACTTATAATGGGGTTCAGATAATGATGTGTATGTTGATGATTAGAAGAGTGTAGTGTATGTTTACCATTATTCTTAGGTAGAAATGTAAAGTTTGCTTTAAAATCATAAGTGAATTTTAAAGGATTATAGCAGAATGATATCCTTGAAACCTAATCAGGCTAGTACTTCTAAGAAATGATGAGAAGATTTGATGACTATCCCAAGATAGTAGTTAGGATTATTTCATAAATGAAAACTTTCAAGAATGAAATTAGGTAGTATAATTTGTAGAAAACTAGAAGGGGGTTGAATAGTTTTGCCAATTAAAACTTCCTTTTAAACAATTTAGATCGACTTATGTCAATCTATTTGGATGTGTGTGTTGGATGTTGATAAACAAGCATATAAAGGTATGTAATGAAAGATAAGAGTAAGAAGCACAAAACCACAACGCGAGTATTTATAGTGGTTCGGCTACAAGGACACCTTCCTTGCCCTACTCCACTCCCCGAGTCACCTACTCGAGAGTTCGTAAACACTACACCAATCTCCTTATGGCGGAGAAGCCTTCACAACGCCGCCTACCCTTTTTCCGGTGCTAGGCTAACCACCGGGTTCTTTCACTCCAAGGTGAACCACACCTACACAATGTCGCCTACCCTTTAACAGGTACTAGGCTAAGTACCTAGTTCTTTTACACCAAGGTGAACCACACCTACACAACGTCGCCTACCCTTTATTAGGTACTAGGCTAAGCACCTAGTTCCATTGCAATGGAGGAACTACTACCCAACACTACACCAACGACTAATCCCAAAGGAGATCAACTCCATTTTACAACATCATCAAGGATATCAATATCCTTGGATCTAGTACTAACCTATCTTGTACATCGAAACACACCATATCAAATGTACATCTAAGGCACCTTTCACTAATGCCTTTAACTAGATATTCACGACACCTTTCACTAATGTCTTGTGTCTTGACTTCTAAGCACCCTTCAATAATGCTTCTAGTCTTGACTTCTAAGCACCTACCACAAGTGCTTATGATATGGACGATAGATACCCTTCACTAATATCTTCGTCTTGACACTTGAGACACCTTTCACAAATGTCTTCAACACTTCTTAGGAAAAGAAAAACAATCACCAACAAGAAGACTTCAGTAGTCTTGATGATGAGAAAGCATGGCAACTCATGGACTTGAGCTTGCTCGACTTCAAAGGTGGTGATCTTGCCTTTAAGAGGAACCTAGAAGATCACACAAAAACAAAACTACAAACATAGATCTCTTGGATATGAGGTTAGAGAGTTTTTAACTCTAGGGGAAAGTATGTTAGAAAGGGGTGAGAAACAATGAAGAAATGGCTCACTATTTATAGAAGAAAAAATCTATTGTTCCCCGGATCCCACGGATCCCTCCTACAAGGGATCCTTCTAGCGTAAAGCTAGGGATCCGTGGGACGCTCCTCTTTACCCATGGGTATTTTGGTTTTGGGTCATGGGTCATGGGTTGATCCATGGGTCTTTAGCTAGATACAATATATCTCTTGAGTGCAATGCACCTAGTCACATGGTCATGGGTCAAAACCATGGGTTATGGATATTATCCATATATGATATAAGCATGATGTCATGCAATGGGTTATGGGTCAAGCTCCATGGGTCATGGCCTTTGGGTTGTACCCAACTACATTCAATGTATTTGCCCAATGGGTTATGATACTTAAATTTCTACCCATTTATATTACCCAATATACTACATACTAGTTATGTGTATATTTTACCCAAAAATGCAAACACTAGTTGTTGTACATATGTAATATTAAATCATAAAATCACTTATACTTGTTTTAGTGTTTTATGTGAAAATGTGAATATGTTAGAAACTATTAGTTCAAACCATTTACGTATTTTATTTGTTTCGTTAAAATGATTTTACGTTTGTTATCGACAAAATATTAGAAGATCGTAAAATATAAATAAACGTTTTTACGGCTTATTTGTATTAACATAAATGTTAAGATCTTGCTGAGTGGTAAGACACTATCGTGTCTCTAGATCTTTTTAATGAATTATGGTGGTTTATCGAGTTCAAGTAGGAAATTAATCTGAATATAACCCTTGTATAACTATTCTCAGTGTTTGAAAAATTTAAGTCGAACATAGTTAGTCAGACTATGTTCCACTGTCCCTAGGTTAAATATAGGTGACTAGACTATATTTAGCCGAGGTTCGATAAATTTTCCAAATACCTAAATTAGGTATACTCGTGATATGTCCATAGCTTTTGAGAAAATATCCACAAAGCAAAGGCGATATCAAACCATTAAGTTGCAAGTCCCGGCCATATAAGACTTGTAACCTATGTTTTCACATTCCATTGCATAGAAGATAGTATGGGTAGATACGTGTGGAAAGGAAGTTTTAAGTAATTCTAAAATAGTTCATACTTGGCCAGGAGCACGAACCTTTAATAATGAAGGTTTCAAAATAGGACTTTGATGAATGTAGAGAAACTTGTCGAACTTCAGCTTTTGTAGATGATGAATCAGTTTGTCTTTTAGAAATCCCATTTCTTGTATATCCATTAGGGAAATTGATAGAGTGTGACGGGTTTCATGTAAAAGAATATAATATAAGGTTTATAAGAAAATTTCTAGAGACTTTGTATAACTTACAATTTCTGTGAAGTAAATTAGACCATTGTGTAACTCACAATGTCTGAGAAGTAGTTGAGACCATTGTGCAACTCACAATGTCTGAGAAATAGTTGAGACCATTGTGTAACTCACAATGTCTAGGAAATAATAGAGACCATTGTGCAACTCACAATGTCTGAGAAATAGTTGAGACCATTGTGTAACTCACAATGTCTGAGAAATAGTTGAGACCATTGTGTAACTCACAATGTCTAGGAAATAATAGAGACCATTGTGCAACTCACAATGTCTGGGAAGTAGATTAGACCATTGTGCAATTTACAATGTCTGGAAAGTAAATGAGACCACTGTTTCACTCACAGTGTCTGAGGATATAAGAGAGACCATTGTATAAATTACAATATCTAGGAAGTAGGAAAGACCATTGTGATCAGTTACAATGTCTTGGAGGAAGTTTCATAATCCTAAAATGCACGAGTAGATACATGATTTGGAAAAATATGATTGTGTCGTAATGCCTTAGAATAGGCAAATGGAGATATGTTTAGTACATCGTTTATGCTTGAAATTATATCGAGTGTATATATATCAATATACTAATATGTTTTTGTAGCTTAAAATGCCTAAAAGTCACATAATCGTCTGGAGGATGGAAGGCACGGAGAACGGAAGGCTATAAAATGTTTTTGTTTGTAAAAGTAGTTATAGTTTAGGTCACAATTAGACCCGTTTCTCTATAATTAAGGCTCTAATACCAATCTGTAACACCCCCAATTTCGTGGTACGCATCGGAATTCAAACTGGGTGTTACTTCATGGCACAACAATCATAACAATAGAAAACGAACTCTAATGGAGTCGTTTTAAAAGATTTATCATTCGATTTATGTAAATATCAGAGTTTACAAAATGAGGTCCCAAATGGTTCCAAGTTTACAAAATACATTAAATGGATTTTCAAATGATAATAAAATTTATAGCCTTCATGAGTATTACAATCATATTGAATGACAATAAAATAAACTCAAATCTTACAAGGATTAGGATGACAAGTTACTAGTACAACAAGAACAATTCAACCCTTAACCCTTCTAATCTCTAATCCTTGTCTTGAATCTTCAACCCACTTGATTCTAACCCTTGTTAATCACCAAATAATCCCCTTTATCTCAGCCCCTAACACCTTGAATAACTCCAAATCTAACCATGGAATCACTAAAACAACACAAGAACCATAACTAGCTACCTAAACCATTCACTTTTGTAGTATAACTTGTTGTATGAATCAAAGTGGATGATGGTGAAGCGGTGGTGAGGGATGAATGACCAAGAGAGGTGAGGAGAGGGTTTTGGTCACTTTTTGCATGTAAAAGATGAGAATGAGGTGAAGTTATCTTAAGTGGGGGACAAGGGTGGCTATGTGGCAAGTTGTAAGACTTGGTGTGATGAGAGAAGGCCACATGGCCTTGTGGTATGTCTTTGCACGCCACCTCCCCCATGAGGTGGTAGTGTGTGCATTTTGTACCTAGTTTTTGGTTTATGAGGTGTAGTTTGGTCCCGGTAATTACTAATGTAAAGCCCTTAAGTCACGAAACTTAAAATCGGGTAACATAAAAATATAATACTTATGAAAATGTCTAAACTTATAAATATACTCCAACTAAGTATATTAAAGTGTGATAAGTCTTATAGGGTACGTCTATGTTGTTAAAACTTAATAACGTAGGTTTGAGTACGCGTCTTACGTAAAAAGTAACATATCTACTTAAAAATGATAAAGTAGTAATAGTTCATATAAATTATGATTATTGGTGAAAATAAAGTATTTTGAACATATAGACTTATCGTAGTCTTGTGTTGGTCACAAGGAAAATTACCAGTTACTACCGGTTATCGTATTTGCTTTTACATTACGGTAAAAGTCAAATAATCAAAAGTCAAAGTCAAAGGTCAACTTTAAAAAGTCAAAGGTTAAAATAGTCATTTTACCTTATGAAAAATTACGGGTTGCTACATATTTTTCCGCCCAAAAGATATCACCTACACCGTATATACATTTCACTACAAAAGAACAAAAAGTGGAGTGTCCTAGGGACAGTCCCATATATATATATATATAGTGTAGAGTTATTTTCATAACCATAAAAAATATGAGAACTGCGAGAATCACCTTTGTACTCCTAATAATGCATGTTGTATATCATATTTATGCAAGATGACATTTTTGAAAATATCTATAACTTATTTAAAAAAATTAGAGGTAAATTGGGTATTTTCATTATCCATAATATTATCATCTCATACCCTATATATCCATCAGTAACCACTCATCACCACACCCATCCGTCTTTATCTCTTCCTGTAGATCTAACCACCACCACTTTTCTTCATCACAAACTTGCTAAAAAATCCACCATTAAAATCAAATCTCAGTGGCTTTTAATTTATAAAATGATGCATTCTCTGTATCCCTTTCTCACAGCCACCACAATTAACCTTTCTCAAATCCCTTTTAATTTTATACTCCCAGATCAATTAAGCTCTCTCAAATCCCTCTCAGATCACCATCTTACACCACCACATCAGTTTTATACATCTTTGTTAATCACTTAATCATATGCTCATAAATTCCTATGGGCGAATGAGGTGTGCTCGATTTCAACGAACATCTACAAGATCTCGTTCATCCTTTAGAATCTTCGGTACAGAGCAGCCATCATGTCTAGTCTTTCTAGGTAATTTCTATCTTCTTATGGTTTTTGTCGATTCATCTCTCGCTAAATCTGGTATATTTTATTTGTTTGTATTTTCTTATATACACTTTTTAGAATTTTAAATTCATAGATCTGGATATCTAACAATACTAAAAGATATTTTTTTTGTTTTTTTTAATTAGGTGACCAATTGTTTACTTTCTTTAGATATTAGAAACGAAATAAAAAATGTATTTGTAGGATTTTTATTATTTTATTTAAGGTTGATATGAAGGTTGAAAAACAGTAAATGTAGGATTTGTCTTGCTTATTTTATTTAGGCAATATAATTGGCAAGATGGATATTAAAATATGATGGTGGATGAATATTGCGTTGAATAACATGCTTATATTTGATATTGATACTAGTATTTGATCATTGTTTGTTATGGTGGTTGTAATTGATAGTTATTATGTTGGTTGAAATTTGTTTGTTACATGACTCTTGCAAAGAGTGGATTTCTATAATTGTAATACATACATACATGCACACACACACATACATACATACATATATATATATATATATACATACATACATACATAGATATATATATATATATATATATATATATATATATGTATGTATGTATGTATATATATATGTATGTATATATATATATATATATATATATATATATATATATATATATATATATATATATATATATATATATATATATATATATATATATATATATAACGGATCGTCCCATGTTTAAGGACCGTCCCCGCTCCTCCTGATGGCTATAAATACTGCACTATTTTCACCAGAATTTCCAACTCTCTTTGGCACAAAACTTTATGTTCTCTCCCACTCTCTTCTCCTACCTTCTTTGATCATATTAACTTGTATATATTTGTTTATATGTGATCACACTCTTTCGTCCATCAAATTTCAAAGAGAAGAATGCTCATTTTCACCAAGAAACGAAGTGTTGTAAAATAAGCATCACACATGTAACCATTGTTATGATTATCTTCTTAATCTAAACTCTCAATCTTTGTTATTATATATTGGTAGATCCGACTTGTGTGTAAGTCAAGGATAGGTGTGTAAGTGTAGATCCGGATGGTGTGTAAGTTCGTGAAGTGTTGTGTGTAGATTTGGATGATGTATAAGTCCGTGAAGTGTTGTGTGTAGATCCGGACGGTGTGTAAGTCCGTGAAGTATTGTGTGTAGTGTTGTGTAGATTGGTTTTAGCTAAGATTAGAACTCGACATTTAGCTTAGTGTCTAAGCAATGTTGTGTGGTTTCTCCGCCTGAAGAGAGCTTGTTGATTAGTGAAGTAACTCCCGAGTTGGGATATCGGGGAGTGGAGTAGGGCGAAGAGGAGCTCCGTGACTGAACCACTATAAATTATCGTGTCTGGTTTGCGCTTTCTTTTACCCTTTGCTTTATGTTTATATTCGTCTTTATTTCTTATTATGTTTGTTTTATGTTTATGTTTGTGTGATTGGTTGTTTATATTGTGTTGTCAATATGTGTGTCTTGGTTTGATAAATATATTTGGTATGACATAATCTATGATATGTATAGTTACAATCAAAACCACTATTCATATTTAGCCACTTGATCGTAATATACAAAAGATTTTATATTTTAAACGAAACGTATTCACCCCTCTACGTTTCTACAGATAGAATAGTTGAATCAATAAAATATTACATCTTTTAGCTTCTAAAATTTTGGATGTACTTTGCCATTTTTTAAACTTTATTAAGCAGAGGTTTTCTTGTGCACTAAAGAAATCTTGATCGAGCTACTTTTGGATTACTTGGCGGATAAATTATGCATTACACATACCGCATTTCATAGGGAACCTTGAAGTCGAAAGCCAATTGCTAAGGAAAAGGTAGAACCATAAATACAAAGATCACGAAATTTATTAAGATTTTGACTCACAATAAAGTGGAATCTTTATGCTCAAAATTCGATTCAAGTAGCCATTTATTTGGTACCTCACTTCTTACAAAGTTAGTTGATAGATTTCTAATGTGACATCCGATCTTCCTTGCTCCTTAAAGAGGAAATTGTTCATATCGAGCGGACGGAGGCCTTGCAAGACATTCACAACCACGGCCTTAGTAATTATAAATTACATGTCTAAGATAGGGGCCTAAAGAGTTTTAGCTAGCTAAATTCGAACTCGAGACTTTATAGTAGGACTCCCAAGCCCTCTTAAGCTTTAATTGGTGGAAAAGCTTACCAGAGCTTCTAGAACCCACAAGCCTTAAAAAAAGAGGCCCATATACACTAGTTTTTAGAGTAGGTTGAGCTTTTAGTAAAACCAATCACATAAATACCTTTATGTGTATATTTAGTTGTTGTCTTAACATATTTATTTACTTATAAGCTTTGGGATGGGTCGGGTTGCCGGATGTCAACCTTTTGCCACATAACACTTATAAGCTTTAGTTCCATCTTTTTTGCTAAACATTACGAGAAATAAAAGTATCAACTCCAACTTTCATAAGTGTAGACTCATATAGATTCAAGCTACAGTTTCAACTTTTGTTTCGCCAAACAATCAAAGATTATCTGTTTTACTTGGTGGTGTGGGGTTTAAATTAGTTGATTTTTGACTTTATTTGGACTTAAGATAACTTGTATGTTTATATTTTCAACTTGTTAACTTATCGTGCATTCGTGCCTAGCTTATTTTGTTTAAAAATAAAATTAACTCAAGATGCTCAAAAAGCAAGAAAATATTTATGAAGGTCTTTCTAGTTCCAATAAACTCATAACAGCACCCCACTTCATTTAGTCATTCAAATGATTTTGAAAAAAAAAAGTTATTTCAAAATGTAAAAAAAAATTATTTCAAAAAATAAGTTACTTTAAATGTAAAAGCTTTTTAAAAGCTTAGGCTAGTCATGAGAGGGCTCGGTTGAGCAAGGTTGAGGACTAGGTGATGGTCGGTCATGCCATTGTGGGGAAGAAGGTTGAGCTCGGTTGGGGAGAGAACCTTGAAATCGGTTGCCTCTCAACCGAGTTGTAAAACCACAAAATCCAAACAATATTCCCTTTGTAAAAAAATAAATAAATAAAAAAATAAACTTTACCACTTTTCCTCAAACACATTTTTAAACACACAATTTCAAACACATTCAACTTCAAAATTCACACTTCTCTTTCGCAAGATTATTATGGCATCGTCTCCGCGATTCTGCTAAAGATATGCAAACGTCGTTCAAAATCAATGCGATAACGACGATGAGGCTCGAAAAGACGCTTATTATACGCGTCATCCAATTGTTTGAGCGGGGAGGACGGAGAAGTCTGCGGATGAGAGACAACTACAAGAGTTGCAACGACATCAAGACCGAGCGAAAAGGTGTGATCGAGAAACTCGAAGGAGGAAGCGCGAGATGACGAAATTATTAACAAGTTGTGGCGGTGTGTTCAAAGGTAACGAACAACATCAACACCAAAGTCGATTGAGCTATCGGGTGAACAAAGATGATGATCGAGGAGTCTCCCAGAGCGAGGAAGCTTTCAGACGCCGAGGATTATATACCTCCCGTATGATCCCGCGGACGAGGAGTATTCGATTAGGATTTAAGATTTAGGATTTATGTATTATGTATTTCGTGTCGTTTAATTTTAATATATTGAAATGTTTTATTTATTTTAATAAATTTTAATTTTGTTTTTAAAATATTTGAATTAAAAAATAAATAAATAAATAAAAAATAAAAAAAAATCTCGGTCACCATGCAAGTGGCATTAGGTCGTCGTTAGGTTGTCGGAGAGAAAGATATGTGGCGGAGACGAAGCTGGTTCGTAGGTGTGTCTAATTTTAATGGGTAAATCCTCAAGTCAACTTGAGAATCTTCAACTCATTCATCAAAAAGTCTTTTGCTAAAAAAATGGGACAAAAAGTCTTTCTTGTGCCCATCGAAGATGCCCTTAGCACGAGAAATAAGTTGATTCAGACAACCTCTCATCTCTACTATTACTAAAATACTAAGAGTAAACTACACAATTCATCCTTGTGGTATCGTTGACCATCGAGTTTCGTCGGCTGACCAAAAAATTGCCGTTGGTCGTTAACTGCGAACGTTAGTCATCGTTGGTCCCTCACCCTAACTGGTTGGACTAACAGGCGTTAAGCTATTTAAGTGGAGGGTATATTTGTCTTTTCCCACCCACAACCAACTAAATCTCTATCTTTCATCTTTTTTTCCTCACCACTACCAACTAAATCTCTATCTTTTTTCTTTCTAACCTTTATATCACAGCTCCCATCACCAGTCAAACTACACTTCTTCCTTCTTTATCTTCACCCACCATCAACCACCGCCCCAACCACCTCCGGCCACCTTTCTAAACCCAAACCCCATCACTCAATTACTTATCTTCTTTATGCATCAACGAACCTTAACAAATACAGATCAATAATATCTCACCAAAATCATCTATTGTGATTATTCCTCAAAACCCTTATTGGTATCCTTATTATATTCTTCTCAAGCGTTTCATTAATGATTTTCATTGTTAGTGGGCCGATTGTTTTTGAGTATTAATAATTCATTGTCGGTTGTGGGGTTATTATTGATTCGTATCACATAAAAACGATCAAATACTTTTTGTTTATTCATACAATCGTTTTTGTGGGTAGAATCAATTTAACTTATTTGCTTTTGGTCGGTTTGTGGGGATTAAACACTAAGTGACCAATCTTGACATTGTATTGTTCGTTTTTGAAAGTAATCTTTTTAAGGGTTTTTGGTAATCGCTATAAGTGGGTTTTAGAGAGACATGGAGGCTGGGTTTTTGTTTGAGAAGAAGGAGTCGATTGTGACATGTTAGGTTTCTAACGAGCAAACTTCTAATCGATCTAGACATGTGGTGAATGTTAATGTGGATGATTTGGTGGCAAAGGGTATTGATTCTGGAATTTATCCAGCTGATTTACCTACAGATTCTTATTGTCTTGCGAGTTGTAAAAATGTCCAAGCTGCAGGTAATGATATTAATAATCTTCCTGCTGTTGGTATAGTGTTGGAAGGTAATTCGGGGTGCGTAGTGACTGATAATTTGATGAGGTTACAGAGGGCTGTTGATTGGAACGATGGTGTAACCTTGTTACGTACGGATATTGGGGCTGGTCAAAAGCATAATTCTAAGGCTGAGTTGAACACTTCGTGTGTGGATCAGTTGAATGCGTGTCTTGAACTTGGTAGTGTTGAATCTGCTATTGGGGGCGTGGTTATTAATGATGTCGAAAATTCATAGACAATTATTGATTTTCTAGCTCTCAAAATTCATGGACATTAATGGTGAGAGTTGGTTTTTTGGTAGGTGATTAGATGATTGAGAAAGAGAAAGAGAAAGAAAGAAGATGTGTGGTAGAAATGGGTTGTCAAAGTGCTAGAAAAGAAGGAGGAGTAAAGGGTGTGAAAAGACAAAAATACCCTCGACTTAAATAGACTTAACGCCCGTTACTCACGCCAGTTAGGGTGAGGGACCAACGCTGAGTAACGTTTCGCAGTTAAGGACCAACGGTGTAATTTTTTTGGTCAAATGACGAAACTTGATGGTCAACGTATACCACAAGGACGAACGGTGTAGTTTACTCAAATAGTAATTTAACTTGACTTTGTCGTATGGATTCTAAATCTTTGACATATGGAAGTTCCGCGTACAAACCTCTGACTTTGTCAAAACACAAAAGTCCATTCATTAAACTTAAACTTAACTCCCATGAAAAGTCACCAAACCAAACTTTCTCAGCGCCTTAATTACAGGCACATGAACATTTTTTGTTTTAGAAAATGAACTAATGTTTGTTTCTAGTACATATATGTCACAAGGTAAATTGTATGCTCATTTGCTATACATGATGAGATTGCTTCAGATACTGTTATGTATAATTAGTGCATTTACTATAACTTTTACTGAAAATGTCGAGGCATATAACAAAAGTGTTGAGATCACTAAAGGCATTAATGATCTAGATAAAGTTATACTCCATGGATATAAAGGCACTAGTGTTGAGGTATGTTGACTGATTCCATTATTATGTCATATTTTGTGCTTAAACTTTCTGTCTTATGTTATAGTGTTCTTAAGATAAATATAGAAAATAGATAAGCTTGATCCTTAACTTGATCAGTGACTTGCAATTTTAGAAGCTGGTGATCGATCACATAGTTATTTTGTGTACTGTGGATCACTACTCCATTGTGATATGTGCATATATATGCAAGATGATAACTGTAACATTTACGTGTTCGTATTTGTTTTCAATTATGTAGGATCGATGAGACAAGTGGACTTTTATAAAGTATTTTGTTTGAAGTTATTGTTGTCATTTGGTAACTAGCAGTCATTCCAATATTCGTCTAGTGTGAACATATCGTACTGATCCTGCCAGATATAACAGTCCCATGGATTAGTCGGCCAAAAGGTCGGAAACGATGGTTACCCCAAAGAAAAAAAACTGTTTGTTAATAAAACCAAATGTTAACTTTTGAAATTATATGAAGTCATTGTGCTGTTACTGGTCTTCTGTTTTTTACACTTACGAAATTTTAATACTTCCTACCCCTTTCGTTTTTCACTGTCGAAGTGTAACTATTTGTTTTGAATGGGTGAGTAAATGCATTATGGACTTATGGTATTGTTTATCATGTAAATAAAGCTCAACTTTTAATGCCTATTGGGCATAGTCTTGCTGGTTTAAAACCTCACATGGTTATTCAGCTCCATAAGATAAAAAAGACAATAAAAGGGTTAAACGTGTTTGGGTCAGGGTTAGGACTTCTGACACATTAAGTAAATGGGTCGTGTTCGAATTAGAGATACGAACCTGCAAACCAAATCCGACACGTTCATTAAACTAGTTAGGAGATTCGACCCATTTATAGTAATTAAACATGAATAGAAGTATGGCAGGACAAGTAACTTTGTGTTGCTCCTAGAATATGTGGGTTAATATTAGCCTTTCAGCAATATTTTTTAGCTTTTGCCATATCTAAAGTTTGTTTCGTTAATGGTCTTAAGCTTTCTATTCTTGCAGGTATATCTATATGGCGCTCAAGTGACATCTTGGAAAAATGAGCACAATGAAGAGATGCTTTTTGTCAGCAGTAAGGTAACAACTTTCCATGAATTACGTAATTGAAACGATGGGATTACCTGTAGTAATCATCCATAAATGTATTTTTGCAGGCAATCTTTAAGCCTCCGAAGCCAATACGTGGTGGCATTCCTATATGTTTTCCTCAAGTATGTTTCTTTATCTTTCTGCTGTTTACTTCACTGTTTTTGAATTTATTCTAGTTATGGACACCTGCTTCCTTGATGCAGTTCTCAAATCTAGGCCCTCTTCAATCACATGGATTTGCTAGAAACAGTTTTTGGACCATAGACATTGACCCCCCTCCTTTTACACCCAATGTCACCAATAGTGTATTTGTAGATTTGTTACTTAAGCCCACTGAAGAGGATTTGAAGATATGGCCTCACAGGTATATCCTATAGAAGTTCCAAGCTATTGTGTCTACTAGACAATCTGATAAGAATGCTCATAAATTTCGAATCTTTGTTTATTTATGTACTTACTGATAGATAAAATGTTTAGGTTTGAGTATCGACTGAGGATTACGCTGGGACCTAAAGGAGACTTAATTTTGACATCTCGGATTAAAAATACCAACACTGATGGAACGCCATTTACGTTCACGTTTGCACATCACACCTATTTTTCTGTTTCTAATATCAGGTAAATTGGTTTTACATCTCTCATATAACACATTTGGTGCATAAAGGGGCTAACATATATTTAATGCTAATGATTCAGTTTGTGTTGCTATTTTCTATTCACTAGCAACATGAGATTTTGCATCTTGTTATTACATTTCTTGTGCTTAACTAGTATAGTAGTATATATGCTCATTTGAAAATAGTACGTATAATACAGTAAGGGCTTGTTTGTTTAATTTTTTCATTAAGTCATGTTAATTAACAAATGACTTAATGTGAAGGACCTCACTTTTATCACTTATTATTTTAAGTCATTTATTTTGATAAAGTGAAAAACAATAAACTTTTTATATGACTTAATAAATTAAGTTTTTTCATATTAAGTCAATAGGTAGTGTTTGAATGCAACTTAATTGACTTAATATGAAAAAACTTAATTTATTAAGTCATATAAAAAGTTGTTTGTTTTTCACTTAATCAAAATAAATGACTTAAAATAAAAAGTGATAAATGTGAGGTCCTCCACATTAAGTCATTTGTTAATTAACATGACTTAATGAAAAAAGTAAACAAACAAGCCCGAGTGTTCCACGAATGCAGATTATACTGTAGTATATACACTCTCTTTAAATTTTATTGTCGAGTAGCTAGTGGGATCTGTTTCTAAGAAAACATCCTTAATATTTCTGTCTTTAGTGAAGTTCGAGTGGAAGGATTGGAAAAACTTGATTATCTTGACAACTTGAAGAACCGGACGAGATTCTGGATCAAGGAGATGCAATAACCTTTAATTCAGAGGTAACTTTGTTACTTCTCCCATTACATTTACATTTGCCTTGTCAACATTAGAGGCTTATGTATCATCAACTGTTTATTAACCCAGACCGACAAGATTTATCTGAGCACGCCATCAAAGATTTCAGTTCTGGATAATGAAAAGAATCGAACATTTGTCATCCGCAAATATGGACTTCCTGATGCGGGTGAGATTTTTATTTCTGCTATTCGATTGCTGATTGTATTTATTCCATTTCATTTCATTCTTATAGTCATTTCCAGCTGAGTATGTAGTGTTTAACTTCTGTAGTGTGGAATTTATAATAAAATGATGTTATTTTCTTTCCTTTGTTAGTGGTATGGAATCCATGGGCTGAGAAGGCAAAAACTACTGTTGATTTGGGAGAAGATGATTACAAACAGATGCTTTGTGTGGAGGCTGCAGCAATTGAAAAGCCTGTTAGGCTGATGCCTGGTGAAGAATGGAAAGCGAGGCTAGAACTTTCAGCTGTTCCTTCGTGCTATTTCAGTGGGAAGAGCGACTCTAACAAAGTTCTCGAGGGCACTTGACAAACATACGCTGATGAGTATCGTGTAGAGGTATGCTAACTGAATCCAAATATTACTTGTACTATCTTCATCCTATAATCCTTTGGCGCTAGCAATAGTTGTAAAGCTGTCAACCACATCTAGTGATTGGTGGTTTATGTATATATGTTTTTGTAGTTTTTGCATCATGTCCATACGTTTAATGAATGAGGTAGTTATGGCCTTATGGGTATGGGTGGCAATTTGAACCTGCTTATTTAAGCTAGTACAAGTAGATTTATGTTGTAGTTTTTGAAAAGAGATTAAACATTTACTACTGAGAATAAACTATATTATAACTTATAAGCAATATTTTCTTTCTATAATTATATTTAACATAACTATTAATCATTTCAGAAAAGGTACCAAAATAGTTTTCATGGGCCAACTTGGCCCTGTTTTGACTCACAGATAATATACTCCTTTGATTTTTGCAACTCCTTTTGTCCTAAGCTTTATTATCAGCCGACAAAGACACATTAAGAAAAATGCATCAATTGCTACTTTGAGTTTTGCAAAAGCTAAAGATTTAATTAATGAATTCATTTAATTTTGTAAATAACAATTTTGATTAAGAGTAATATGATAAACTTAAAAGGTTATAGGCTTATAGCTACTATATCTGTAGTGGACAATAATTTTGGTAAAAACTTAAAAAAAAAAAAAAGATGAATAATGAAAATAGGACACAAGAAGTATTTTTTTTTTTTTTTTTTTCCATATAAATGTCCCGTAATTTCAGGTTTTCTATCTAGCCACGCCCTCATGCTATTTTATGAAATGCAGGTTTGGGGTGAAAGCAAGGCTCGTGCCATCTCTCCTCGGAGTCCTATTATTATTGTGTAAAATTTTCATTGTAAAGAAACGCTAAAGCAGCAAAAATAGTTTGATTTTGGCATATTTTATTTTTCTATACTACTTACGAAAAGAAAATGTATTTGATTAAAAATTAGTAAAAAGTTTCATGAGAATCATGAAAAGACTAATATACCCATTGTGTTAAAAATATTCTTTTTATTAGTAATCATGGTTATATTTCTCTTTTATATTGCAACATTTTCATAAATTCATTTTTACTTTACCATCAATATATCTTTAATGATTATCAACAACCTTTTTTTCTTTTGAAAATTAAAACTTTAAAACGTAATGCTTTACAACATTATATATGGCTTTGGTTTCATTGAGAAGGGTTTTAGATTGAGAAAATTGAGAAGAGATTCTAACCATCCAATTATATTAAATTTGAATCATTTAATATAGATTTTAAAATAATTGTAAGGGTAAATAAGTAATTAAATCATGCAAAATTTAAATCAACATTAAAGACTAACAATTTTGGTCTCTAAAACTCGATTGATAAGCCACTGCCGGAATGGTAGTTTTCTTTTCCAGAATACTAGCTTTCTTCTTTAAAGTTCCTACGTCAATTTTTTTCCCCTTTTTCTAATCAATCAATATTTCTTTATCTATTCTTAGAAGATGCTGCAGCGTTCGTACGGTGGTGACCTATAATAAAATTTTGGCGAACAATCTATTTCGATTATATGTTTTTCGTGATATTGACTATATGTAAGGGTGTGCACGGTTCGGTTTAGGTCGGTTTTACCGAAAAGTCCACACAAACTTTAATCTCGTTAAAATAAAGTAAAGAAAAGAAAATCCACAGCTGTTACAATACTATTTTCTTTCTCTCGCGTTGTATATACAATATGCATAAATATAAATAATAACAACATATTTATCTTTCACAACTCTTCAATCCGAATACCCAAAATCCAACTCTTTTGTTTTCATATATATTTTTCATATTCCAAAACACTAAAAAATAAATCTTGCTATATGACTATTTCCAAATTTCTATTCTACGGTGTTTTAAAAAAGGAAATTTATATATCTAGGAAGCTTGAGCATTACGTATTTTCCGAAAACACAAGTTTTCAATGCATGATGTCAATGCTATTAAAGCATGATTTGGGAAATATGTAATTATGAAGTTCGTTGAGATATATAAATCTTGGTAAAAAACTCATCTTGCACCAATAAGGTCTTCTATAATAGTATCAAAAAATGGCTTTCTTGACCTACAAACAACCATTCTATAACTAAATTTCGGTGCATCAACCACCACTCTCGACCCCTCGGCCGCCTCCACCGCCTCCTTAGCATCGCCACTTGTCGCTATACCGAGTGTAATTCTCCCAGAAATCCTTTTTCCCGTGTTATTATCCACAATAGAGTTTACCCTCCTAATCGAAAACATGATATAAATATTCCCAGGCTCTAAGTCTTCATCCGCGGATAATGGAGAAAATCTTGGTTTATGTTTAATGATCTTGAGTTGACTATGAAAAAGATGGACACTCTAGCATGACCTCGGTTGCTTTTACTTGTTCACGATATTGTCAAATTTCTCCTGAAGGAAATATAACTTTTGATGTTTTGTTTACTTTGTTGGTTTTTATTATGAAGAGATTAATGAACGTGCATGAAGATGCATAGAAAAAGTGTGTGTATTTTAATTTTTAAGTTTTGAAAGAGAGAGAGAGAGACAAAAATGAACAGAATGAAATGGTCTTTGTGTGTTTATTTGTTTTGGGGGTTTTATATCCCGTGTCTTAATTATCTATACTACATATAATGCACGAAGGACCCTCACTCTTTATTTTAAGACGTACAAGAAATTAAGCATGGTTTACAACATTTTAATGCACCCAATTTTCAGAATTACAACAAAGTAAGCATATTGTACAACAAAATAAAGCGTGGTGTCATTTTAAGACCAAAATTCTATCAAACAATATTATTGCTATTAAAAACACCTATTCACAAAAAATTACAACCATTTAAGCACAATTTACAATAGCTGCAACCAATTTTCAAATTTACAACAAAATAAGCATAGTGTACAACAAAATAAGCATGATGTAATTTTCAGACTTATTTCAGACTTACAACATTAATGCTATTAAAGTGGTCAATGTTATTAATGACTATAAAGACTACTACTTATAAGAAAAGAAACATAGTATACAACACTTTAATGCACATATTTTTTAGACGTACAAGACAAGAAGCATAGTGTACAACAAAACACCACATTAATGCTATTTAATGTAGTCAATTATTTAACTGGTCAATAAATACAATTAATACAGTTATTAAAACACCCCTTACATAAGAAATATAAACTATCAAGCATATTGTACAACCAAATTAAACACAATTCGCATTAAATTTCACTACTACAAATAATAAAGCACGTTATACAAATATTCAAGCCCGAGCAGACAACGAGCCAAATGGGCTTGAGCCGACGGGCGCGGACCAACAGGCTCGAGCCCGAGCGGAACACGAGCCAGGTTCGAGCCCGAGCAGACGCGGGCTATCTGAAGTTTTGATATCCGTAAATTTATTGTTAAAAAGAACATAATAAACTAAAATACATTATTTATCGAAAATTTATATTTCAGGGTACCCGCCGTTGCAACGCGTTGTTACCCTGCTTGTGATGTATAATGGGTTGTTAGAAGTATAGTTTAAATGACATGTTACAAGAATTTATATTAAATGGATGTTACAAAATAATGGACTATATATATTAAATAGGCCATTAAAAAACAATGGATTATTAAAGTCTATGAAATGAAGAACATTTAATTTTGATGTTTAATGTAATTTATATGTACATATACAATTCTTTCTTATTAAAGAAACTAAACATAGGCCGCCGAATGGTAGCTAATTCATAATAATATTTGACGAAAATAATATTTGATAATTCTAACAGGACGTACATAAATAATGAATAACGGCAAATATTTTAAACTCAAAAAATTGAGAAAAAGAAAGAAAATGTTCATGTAATATATGTAAAAGTAAGAATGAAAAGTGTGAGAACAAACAAAAGTACATTGTACTTTTTCATAAAGAATGCTAACATAACATATTGAATGTATAAAACTCAAATATGAATCAGATATATGAAAGAATGTAATTTAAAAATAAAGTTTTAACATTAGGCTAATACAAACTTTTCATATACAAGCATGACAAAATACAAACATATGACAAAAAGTTCTATATGCATAGGTGTCGAAGCTGTCTAATATGCTACTCAAGTTTTGTAATGTATATATGATTTACACCACCAATTAGTCATTCTATGTTAGACATTGGTGTCAAAGTTGAATCTACTGAGTAGAGAAAAGGTGTACATACATTCGAAGACCGTGTTATCATATTAGGCCATTTACCAAAAGAGTCATCTAAGTTGTAAATTGTTGATATTTTGCAAAGCGCCATCTTAGTGGTCCAAGAGAGGGTATAAAAGGATACCTGCAAACATTTAAGTAATATGATATCATTTGTAGGAAACATCTACACATATATATGGGACTAAGCATGACACGTCACTAATGCTTACATTTTTTGAATGTTTGAATACGCAACGTAGTTTTGTATTAACAAACAAAGCATTTCCCGGATTCTCGACCACCAGCTTCCTATAATGATCCAAATAGGCTGTTTTTTAGGGTTATGTAAGTGTCAGTAGCTATCAAGATCATTTGGTCAATTTTGAGTCTTCATCCCAAAACCTGTCAACTGTCCATTAAAAGCCCAAAGTTCCCCTTTTCACAAATAGTTTTTAGGGTCCAAATTAATTTCAAAATCCTAAAAAATTAGTTTTCTTAAGAGTTTAATGTTCAAATTAAATCTGTTTTGGCCTTTCATGGAATTTAGAGCTTATTTATAAGCTCAAAATTACCCCATCAATGCCACAGCAATGAGACTCTTAATTCTTTCTTTGTATTGTTGGTGGCTACCTTTCACTTGAAGCAATAATAGAAGTCCAAGGCGCCTTATCTTATGGGCAATGCCCCCTTTGCCGTAAAGAGTAGCCGTCGTTAATATGTGGATTCCGTTTCTTTATCTTATGGGCAAGCACCCTTTGCATAGTTAATTAAGTTGTGTTTGGTTAAAAAGTTCAATAAGTAAACTGTCACTCATTTTAAGCAAGAATCTGCTTATTTGATCATTTTTCAAATTTTTTGTTTTTACAAAAATTATTCCCTAAAAGCTAATTAATAAGCTTGTTTGAAAAAGTAAAAAAAAAAAATAGTTACAAAAAGTGCAGAAGAGAAAAACAAAGTCAAAAGGGTACTAACCTTAACTTATGTATCCTGTTCCCATGATTGTAAATCATAACCGTTTTCATGTTGAGAACTTTACTAGAGATTTCGCGGCCTCTTGAGATGATGCCGCTTACGCTGTAAAAAATACATATTCACAACTTCAAGATGATAAAAGTTTAACATATAAAAATGTGCATGTTCATCTTCATCGGCACCAAAGTATTTTCAACATCATACTCCTCAATGGAAAATCTAATATTTATTGAAAGTATAAAAGAAAACCCACCTTTTAGCACCAGTAAAGGTGTTATTCACACAACCAATATGCAAAACTGCAAGACCGACGACTTCTGGTGGTAAGCTAATCCAAGCAACCCCTAACGAAACAACAAAATATGAAGTATAAATCGTGGTTCAAAGACTAAAAAGTATGAATTAAACAAAATCAAACCATACCCAAAAACTGGAGTTCACAATTCCTATCATTTTCAGCAGTCTCTCCCTTCGCTGACAACAACAATACTCCAGCATATGAGAGATTGCTAACATATTTATGAAACGACCATCTGTACATATATGAATTCATAATTCGACATACCCTGGATCAATACCTTTGTTCATTGTTGACAACTGGTAGAGTTGGTCCTCTTTCCGATGTTTTAGCAGCATGTGCTACAATAACGAATCACTATCGATCAATATAATCCAATAAACCACTTACATAGTAGATCTTAGAAATGGTTTGTGAAAAACAAACAACGAAATTCGTAATTCCAAACAGATTAAGTTAGCAAGAGGAAGTTGGATGGTACCGTCGTGTATGTTCAGTTTACAGTATTCTAAAATGAATTGACAAACAGGTAGATTGCAAAATTGCAATATAGACAATTAACACCGTTGCGTCCACCTGCATGTGCAATTGCTGTTGTTGAGCCATAAGCTCTAAGCCTATTCTTAAAAATCTACCTGCCACACATGTCAATTTGGTCAAAACATTTGCCTAAGGTTAGACACACATCCCATTGAGTGTCTCATAAAAGAACAAACAACCTTATAAAGCATCCATTGCAGGATGGGCTAGGAACATTAGGTTCTTCCATTGCAGTACCTAAAAAAACAAATATCCAGTAAGTGCTACAACTTTAACAACTTATTAATCTAAAATTTTTATTTGAGAAATATCATCTAACAATGAAGCCAGAATCAAATAACAATCCAACCTATGTCATCAATAAAAATCTCATAACCAACTTTCCATATGATATAGTGATTCCTGTAAACGAAGGTGTAATAAGAATCGAGCACAAAAAAACTAAGCAAATATAAGGACAAGCAGACAATGGTCATTCTCCATGTAAAAGAAAACATTTCAAAAAGACAGTCTAGCTATTAAAAACAGAACAACAGTAACAATATGACGTCGATTCTGCAACATAACATTTAGTATGATCGAAAAAGAAAGAAAAGTCAATGAAAGTTGGGCATACATACCACACTTGTCACAATGAAAAAACTTGCAACAACCTCCAGTTCTGCAATGATAAATATTATATCATCGATCAATTTCAAGAAATAGCAACGTACAATTTTAGAAACATCGGTATTCATAATAGTAACCTGCATATTTCACACTCATTGCAATGGAACTATTCTTAATATTCAACATATCACATTATGGTGGTAATAATGTGAAGGACTCATGATTACCTCGAAAATTTTGAAGAACTCTTGCGAGAACATAGTACCGATTGTCATGATTGTTAGTAGATGGTGGGTTGTTGACCTGAGCTTGCATGGACCTGTCAAATTATGAACTATCTTTCAAACGTATCCTAAAAGTGCATTCATTTATTCATGTAGACGATAAATAATGTGGCACATTAAATTGCTAATGATTATTCTCCCATATATATCACAAGTTTAAGACAAGGATGGTGATGAATAAAAGGGATCGAAGAGAAGAAGATAAAAATAAAAGGGTAAAGAAGGGAGATAAAGCAAAGATTACATTCCAAGCTTGCAGATGAAAAGGATGGTGTTTGTTATAGTGGTATTTCCAAGATCTGATATTAAACACAACATACCACTCTTTCACTATTAGAAAAGGCCGAGCCATGTGCAGCCTGGCTTCTCGGCTTTACATGGGTGTGATTCATTAACATGATTATACAGCTCCTTTTAACATACACAGATAATATAAACTACATCACAAGACTGGATATGAAGGAAAGAATATACTCAGTATCATGCTTTTTGGATTAAGTAAGAAGAAAAGGATATATCCCCGATCATTTGTACTAACTTTGATCTCCATTAGCTCCTGGATAGGTTGACGACAGATGGGGCATTTGTTTGTTTAATCTCTCAATGGTTTGGCACACTCACTGCATAGACACCGAATCATGCAATAAAGTTAGATTTAAAAAAAGCCATCGAATATGAAAATAAATAGTATAGAGAATGAGAAAGACTTGCCGTGTGGACTTTTCAAGTATTTCCACGCGAAAGTGGCAGTTGACACCGCTCCAATTACGCCTCCATTAGCCAAATACTTCGCAGCTTCACGTCTTGTCTTCTGTTGTAGATAAAATAGTCATTCCATAAGTTCTCAGAGTATGATAATAGCATTTACATATAAGTAAATGAATCATTTAGACTTGGATTACACTATTGACCATCTCCAGTGGTTCAGTGCTATCATCGAAGACTTTTATCTTTAGTGTTCATAACTTAGAAGTGCATTCGTCACCTTTTTACAATTCTAAATAACCGGCTGGGACGCAATGAACCAAGAAGCGAACACATTATTACATATCACTTCAGATGTTCTAATAACATTTTAGGCATTTAATCAAACACTTAGTGTTCAAAGACATAGCTTCAAAATACAACTTAAACACAATCATTCATTTTTTCAAATTAAACCATTAATCATCAATAAAAAATCGTACCTTTTTATAATCGATGAACTACTAACCTTCAATATATCCCCAATTTGAGTTGAAAAGAAACCTAATACATGAACATACAAAAAAAATTATTAAGATTCAATAGATCCCAAAATCGTACCTTTGTTGTATCATCATTAATTTCCGGCTCGTTAGTCTTCCTCAATCAGATTCTACCTACAAAAATATCAAAAACATGAAGATGATGGGGAAAAGAAACACAAAATTTTTCCAACAAAAAATCAAAAAATGGTTAATTCATATCGATGAATAAATGATGATATGATGAGGAAAATAATTTGATAGCAATGTAAAAATCTGTATTTGAGTAAGGGTATAAGTTTTGAATTTTGGGTGAGTTTGTTTAGGAAAGAGCGAGTAAATTGGGGATAATGATTTATTGATTTGACTGGGCATTGAAGCATAAATTAATTTATGAGCGGAATGAATGAGGATTTTGTTATTGTTTTTTGATAAGATGGAAGACGGTAGTGTTTTGTTGGTATATCAATTTTGGACTGCACATTATATCACAACTTGTGGATTGCTCCACTGGTTGAGGCATATGTACGTGGATGTCTAGACCCGGGTTCGAATCTTACAAGTTACAATCTTTTTTTAAATATGTAGTCGGGAGTTATGCCATGTAAGCATTTCCATGTCATCATAGATGTTCCATGTCACTATTATAATGCCATGTAAGCATTAGTGACGTGTCATGCTTAGTCCCATATATATGTATAGATGTTTTATGGTCTTATTTTTTTAAGACTTCTTTATTTAGAAAGTCCCAAATGTTTTATATAGTAGTATAAATATACAAAATAATTTTTTAGCAACATAAAGATTCATAATGAATCAAAAATAGATTCCACTTATAGCTTGGGAAAACTATATTATTATATTTTTCTTATTCGATCATATATAAATGTGAGTGTCGAATTGATGAATCATTGAATATTGAATCACTAACGAATTGTTATAGTGAATCGTGAAATCATTAAATAGTGAATCATCAATAATCTATGTCAATCTTTTAATTTTGAATCAAATGTGAAATGGTGAATCATTAACAAAAATTGTTAGTGCTTTAAATGAATCATGTAGGTACCATCATATAGACATGAGTGAATATCGTAAAAGTCCAATGATAATTCTCACATCTTATTCTATGATGACGTCAAACATTGTGAATCACAAAAACTAGACATGTGAATCATAAATAAATATAAAAAAGCTATTTTATGTTAATACTTGCGAGATGTTAACGTAATTATTCTTGGATGGCCATTCTTACACTTTAGCATAATTAAATACATAAAATCCAAACAATTGAATCAAAAGCATTTTAGTGAATCATTGCTAGAACCCAAGAACTACTGATTTAAAAAAAAAAAAAAAAAAAAAGATAAAAGAAACCAAAAGATAAGGATCAAAAAATGGTTCAGGAGGCCAATCTCACTATCAACTTTGATAGAGCAAAGAAAAAACAGTTGCATATTAAAACATATTAAATGAATTAAAAAACATAATTAATGAAATATGTATATTGTCAATCTTACCTTTGATTTGGTTTAATAAGATGAAGGTCAAGATTGTTTACACTCTTCTCAATCTTAAACTATACCAATCGATCCGGATTATATATATATATATATATATATATATATATATATATATATATATATATATATATATATATATATATATATATATAGGGTAGGTTAAATGAAAAGTTTTTATAAGGCCAGCGAGTACCATGGCACCACCCAACGCCAATTCCTATGTGGCTAAGAAAATGGCCGCCACCTTCATGTGATGATACCCCAACTCCTCAAAAACTTGCCAGGCGCCAACTAAGTGGCGTGTGTGAAAGGGAGAAGAAGACAAAGTTGAGAGAGAATTTTTTAGTGAGTTTTGTACATGGTGATTAAAATTTTTAGTGAGTTTTCATATTAGATAAAAGAAAAGACTTGAGAGAAAGAGATATGCAGTGAAGTGAGGAAGAAGAAAGATGAGTAACATCAGTGCATTAATGAGATGCACTAATTTCAACTTTTGACCCACCTTTTGTTTTATCCAATAAAATTCCTTTATTTGCTACTGTATTTTAATACTATCTTAAATTTGGTACAAATTGTTTCTCTTATTTTGCTTTACATACACTTATTACGAATGAAAAATAATAAACAACATGTAAACGTTTATAAAAAAATGCTACAATGGCAAAATACTTTTCAGACCTCCATAAAATTAAGTTATTATATTTTTTTAAAGTTTCGTATTATTTTTAATTTTTTTTATGTTTTTTTTTAAGTTTCGCATTTTATTTTTATTTGAATTAATGAAATTAAGTTTGCTTGAAAAAATATAAAAGAAAATAAAAATGAAGGTGGGTGGGGCTCAAATAACATGTTATGAGTGAAGGGGTGTTTTGGTGTGTGAGTGTTAAAAGTGGGGATCTTGAGTTGGCGATGTGGCGAGAAAAGTGGAATTTGGCGTCTGTGATACCATGGTCTAATGAAAGAATGAGAAGGCGTGTGGAGGTGACATGTGTCACCTTCGGCACATCACCATCCACTGTCACCCCACCGCCCACCCCACCCACCCAACCCCCAGGAGCAAAAATTTTTTTCACCAAAAAAAATTTTTTGGGCAAAAAAATAAAATTTCCATGAAAAAATTCGCCAAAATTTATTCTCGCATCACAATAAAAATCTTGCATCATGATCATAATTGTGATGCGATAATTCTCTTCTCGCACTAAAATCATAATTATGATGCGATAAATTTATAACAAATGATGCGATGAACTTATAACCTAATCTTATTAATAAGTTTTGGTGCATCTTTATTATAAGTTCTTGCATCATTCCACAAATGGTGTAGATTAGGCGAACACTGACCCCGGTGCCTTTTGGCACCACCATTGTCCACCTACGAGAATAGCTCTGAACTCTCCGCCTAGTGGGGCACCAACTGGAGTGAGCACGGCAAGACTCGGACCCTAAGCTCTTATTCCACAAAGTCTCTCTAGCTGTGTCCCACGGGTTTTGCGGAGGTGGGTACCATATGAAACAAATGCCAGATGGACTTGATCTTGGGTCATTGACTCAAGCCAAGTGCTTTCCAACCATGGACTAATGCTCCATTGGTAAATTATTGCATCATAGTTAATAGTTCAATGCATCAACTATGATGCACTAAAATCAAGGTTATAACCTTAAATGCACTAAAATCATGATTGTGATGCTAGATAACTTTATAACCTGTAATGCAGCAGTTATAACCTTAATGCACTAAAATCATAATGTGACGCAAAGAATCTTATAACCTTAATGCACTAATAAGTCTTGGTGCATCTTTATTATAAGCCATCGCATCATAATTAATAGTTAAGTTCATCAACTATGATGCACTAAAATCAATGTTATAACATTAATGCACTAAAATCATGATTGTGATGCGATAACTTTATAACCGTGATGCGAAGAAATTTATAACCGTGATGCGATAATTTATAACCTTAATGCACTAAAATTATGATTTGTGATGCAAGAACTTTTATAAGCGTGATGCGGTAAAAAATTTTGGCGGAAAATTTTGGCGGGAAAAAAAATTTTGCCTCCAAAAAATTTTTTTATGGAAAAAATTTTTTTTCTGGGGGGGGGGGGTGGTGGGTGGGTGGGGTGTGGGTATGGTGATGTGGCGTGATGATGTGGCAAAGGTGACACATGCCACTCCACACGCCTTCTCATTCTTTTCATTCTAAGAACTTTTCATAATAACTAAACCTATATATATATATATATATATATATATATATATATATATATATATATATATATATATATATATATATATATATATAGTGAGGATCATGTGCGCTTTTTTATTTTAGTGTGGACGTCTGATTGATTTGACCACTCATTCCCGATCGATCGTCTAACCTTTCTTGCACTAATCGACCACGTAAGCGATTTTTTTTATTTTTTTCCATTTGAGCGATCCTTACTATTGCTAACTTCTTTCATTTTTTTTTCCAGATTTTTCTGAGCACTTTTTTGCTTTTTGATTATGAGACCTACCACGATATTATGAAACGGTGATATTATAAAACCAACCGTGATATTAAGTTTTTTTACATGTAAAAATGAACCGTGATGTTAAAAACTCATGATAGTTACGATGATATTAAATTTTTTTTAAAAAAAATTATAGTTACTATGATATAAAAAAATTAAAAAAAAAATGTTTTACATGTAAAAAAGAGCTGTGATGTTAACAATTTTATTAAAAAAGTTACTTTGATATTAGTAAAAAACTTAATATTGTTTTTTTATTGCGATATTTAAAAAACATACGATGATATTTAAAAAATCAAAAAAATGTATGATAGTTACAATGATATTACAATAAATCATAGTATCATAATATCTTTTAACCATGAAAATGATTCTTTTTTGAATTTTGTTTCAGTGATAGTTAATTATACTTTTCAGTCATTTTTGAGTCATAACATTTGCACAAAACTTTTGGTCTAATTAGAGATGGATGTTTTCGTTTTTGAATAATAGTGTGTCTTCTGTTGAAACTAAGGTTTTGGTCATATTCATAAATATAAAGAAAACTAATCAAGCTTGGTATACATATTTATATTTAACACAAAGCGATGAAAAGAACTTTCGTATGCTATGCTAAATGACTAATTGTTTTACCTTGTATTACTTCTCAAATAGTTTTTGTGCTTGTTTGTTTGAATAACATATGTGGTTTCCTCACCTAATTATTCATTCTCTTGTTTATCGATTTAGTAATATTTTACTAATCAATGTGCTATTTGAAGGAGTGTTTGGGATAGCATCTAGTTGTGTCGAAAATGTTATTTTAAATACTTAGATAAGTCATATAAGCTGAATAATGTTTAAAACATGTAATATACTAAATGGCTTCTTGTTGAGTTTGTCATGTGTGCAACATAAGTGTATTATGTGCTTATATGACTAATTGATTTCATCTTTTCTTGTGTAGTTTTCTGAAACAACAAGAATGTACATCGGATCATAACCTACACTTGTGTTGATGATGTACTTTCCCGTTTCTTTTCCATGATCGCTTTCCAAGCTTCATAGTAGGATTTTCACAACTTGATTATGTCATCCGAGATACTCAAGTAAATTATTTTGCAACACAAATATAATTGGTCATATCCAAAAATCCAAACTTTAGCTTTCCAACAACATATGTTGAACTCGCTCATCCAACCATTTTTTTATGTGGACCTCTTTAAATTTTAAACATGACACCTTCATCGTCACTTAGTTGGTATGCATTTGCATCGGGCTTAATATTATTAAAATGAGCAGTATCATTATTGTTACTCTTGATAGGCCATTGTAGGAATATAAATTTTCCTAACTTGAGAATGAATCTTGGAGAACTTATTGCACTAGAAACTCAATTTGACCTAACGGTTGAATTGCTTCTTTGAGAGAAGTTGGGTATGTGGAATCACCAGTAAAAATGGTTGTGTTCAGCCGTAATTGAGCACCGCTAGTAATAGTCTCATATTCATTCTCTCACTTGAGAAATCTCTACTCCTATGTTTTCCTAAAGTAAGTTTACAATGGAAATACTTTGCGTTGTCTTAGGATTACTAATCAAACAAGTTATAAAAAAAAATTCTTTTGTTAGAATAACCACTTGCCTCATCAGGCGATTATCTTGCTTTGATCGAGAAGAGCTACATGACTTCAAGGATGAAGTTCATTATATGCTAATCACCATCCATAATGACTATACTTAGTTCATTACCTTCACTAAACCAAAACAACCTTATAAACAATTCACTTTCTTAAGGACCCATATACATGTGTTTCTTACTCTTCAAATACCAACACATATGTAAACATCTCTTAGCTAAAACCAACTCACAAAACCGTACTTGCTTCAAGCCTTTCTATATGCAACACTTACTCTTCTAAACACAACCCCTTCATCTCCACAAACAACAACTCCACCTTCTAGATCTAAATGAAGTCTAGGATTGTCCTGAACTAGCACCTCACAACTCTATTGTATTGAACACTATCATGTACTCTTTTCTTTCTTGACACATACCTTGCACGCCATTGTTAGTGCAAACGATTTACTAATCTAGATCGTAAATCTGTTTTGAGATTTTTGAATAGCGCTTGTTAAGTTTGATAAACCTATGTGTTATTTGTGAGCTCGATCTCATTTTATTGCTTATGTGCTATTCTTGCATGCTCTCATTGCTATGCTAGACTTGTATACAAGTATTCTTGCTGTAGATAACATACGTTTTAAAATTTGATATGTGAGTAAAACTTTACGAGCTTACTGTGATGTCTTTCTGTGTCAGAAGCCGGATCCCCAATTATAACTAGCCGGATCCCTCTTGGGAAGGATTCGGTGGATTCGGGTGGACATAATTGTGTTTAGTGCCTTTAAGCATCTCCATCACCTTCCCAACCTTATTGTATTAGTTGGTCATGCTATATTAGGATCACTTAAGTTGTCCTTAGGATCAGTAGATCCCACATTCACTCATGGATGACTTAGGATCACGTTGAAGGTGTTTTTGATTTTTCATTACTTTAAAATTCATCATCTTTCCACTCCAATATTTACACATTATTTATATCATTTCAAAACACCTATTCTTATATTTCTCTCATTTTTAACAAATTGATTTGACTCATTTTGACCTTAAAATGCTCTAAAATCTAGTTTTTCATTTCTTATAATTCTTAAGAAATTTTCTAAATTTTTCTTTGACCACTCTCTGGTTTCTATACTCAATCACCTTCCTTCAAACCACTTAGTGTCATCCATGATCACTCATAGGTCTTTCTAAACTTCATTTTCCCCATAAAAGTTATCATTGATAAACCTCTCTCACTAGTCTTGACCACTTAGGTCTTATGCCATTTAAGACACCTTAATGGATTGACTAACTTAGGAAATGTAGGTACTAGACCTTGCTAGAATCCAATCATCTCCTTTTCACCTCATCTGTTATCCGAATCCCTAGCCTAAAGCTAGTCGGATCCCTCTAGTGAGGGAACCGGTGAAACCGGTCAAACAGAAGGTACATTATCTCTTGAGATAATTATTTCAAATTTCCTTTTTCCACTCAAACACTTGCTCAACACATAGAATTATCAGTTTCTTATATGTTTATAAATGATTTTCGTTTATGTGATTAGTTACGTGTTCTCTTTTTTCCATGATATTATGTGAACAATTTCTCCATTTGTATAGATGTTTTCCTTTTGTACTAACTCATTTGGATTCTTGTATTTTGACAATGGTCAATTTCATCATCAAGTCAAGTTGTGCTCATTCGCACATTTTTCATATTCCTAATCTTGCATCATCCTCACCATCTTCCTCCACTTCCGTCACTACTCACAAAGTCTTGACTCAAATTTTTTTTAACCTAGTAGAACTTGTCTATGGACACAACTTCCATTCCTCCATCATTTTAACCTCCAATTCATGATGATGATTGCTATCATTATCAACATGTCCAAGGTCTAGTTCATGAACTACGTGATGAAGTACGTTTCATGTTCTACCACATCCTACTTATGTCAACCACAACCTCAAACCTTAACCCACTTGTGTCAACCACATCCTACCCGTGTCTCACTACCACTAAAATCCATGGTCGTTGAACCATCTTCCACAAACATCTATGTTGTCAAAAGCCAAGTGAATTTCTTAATGAAATGCATCTCATTCCCAAACACATATTTTTTTTACCTTGAACAACCTTACAACCTCTAAATCAACCACAATGATGCAAGTAGAAGGATTTATTCTCTATGTTACACTAATTTTTTTGTAGGTTCTTCTTGACGCCCTTGAGCAAGGGGAGCTTCCGTCGAGCATCTACGGAGTGCATCATATGACTTAATCGTCTAAGGATGAATATATCTTTGCACTAATTTTTTGTTTTGTAGATTTTCAAAACACACTAGGAGTACTTGTCGTCTTCGAGCAAGGGGGAGCTTTCGTCAAAGCAAAAACATTGCAAGTTTTTCAATACTTCCATCTTAGCCTTCCTAAAATATTTGATGCCCTTAACAAGGGGGAGCAACCGTCAAGGAGGAGCGTGCACACATTCATTCTTCAAAATTCCTTTGTGTTTCGACAAAAGGGAGATTTCTTTTTCATCATATATTTTTTTATTTCATTCCACAACACTAACCTTGATGTAGGTTAAGCCTCAAAATTTGATCCATTGATCCTTTGGCAACAATGGTTATAATTCAAAGGATCTTTCTATATTTTTTTTTCTTTGTGTGATTCTATAGGTTCCTCTTAAAGGCGAGATCACAACCTCTTGAAGACGTGCAAGCTCAAGGTCATGAGTTGCTAAGCTTCGTCATCATTAAGACCACTGAAGTGAATCTTGTTGCTAATTCTTCTCTTCCTCTATTAGTGTTTCGTGTTGAAGGTATTGGCCTGGTGTGCAAATTGTGTACAACAATGGGAGCAATAAGGTGTTTTCAATTTAACTACACTAGGGATGATGCAAGCTCGCCATTCTTGGGAGAAATGAAGTTTAAACTCCAAGGACACACCATTTTGTTTTGACAAAAGGGGAGAAGAGTGTAAACGGAGAAGGTAATGTAAAAGGAAGTACTGACATAAGTAACTTCGACATTTTACCTATCTATTACGTTTACATATATTTTGTCATCATCAAAAAGGGGAATATTGTTAGTGCAAATATTACGATATTTAATCTATACATTCTCGTTTGTTTTGTTGATGACAAACATGTAACTTGTAATACATAACATAAAATATATAAGTTACTCGTAATCTTATTTTGTCTCAACATACTTTTAACATCTCTCGACGTCTCAAATCCTTGTATACTACAACACAGGTTCGTACATGATTGTTATGTTGCGTTATGATCAAACCCCTAATAAACCATTAAAAATGTTTAGTTAAATAGTTTGTATAAAGCCAAAACCATTTTTATAAAACATATATAAGTAACATTTGTTACTTACACTTTTATAAAATACATGGCCTTAAAACTAGTTAAGTAAATGGTTAATAAAATAGGATGGATTATCCATAACCCATGACCCATTACCCATGATCCATAACCCATAACCCATTGTCTAGGTTCATTGTTTCTAGTTTGGTACCCATGACCCAAAGTCCATGACCCATAACCGATAACCCAAGACCCATGTGCATTAATTACATTATGCATTAAATGTGCATTAATATGTATTACATCATGCATGACATCCAATGGGTAAAATCCATGACCCATGACCCAAAGTCCATAAACCATGACCCAAGATGTCTTTGACATCATGCATGACATCATAATGGGTAAAATCCATGACCCATGACCCAAAGTCCATGGCCCATGACCCAAAGACCATAAACCATGACTCAAGATATATTTGACATCATGCATGACATCACATAGCTTCTTTGCCTATAAATAACAAACCATTTCTTCTTTGTTTCTTGCACCTTTTCACACACTTTCTCTCCACCATTTCTAACACATTTAGATTAGTAGAAAAACATGTAGAACGCCTTCTTTCTCATATGATCATAATGTTTCTAACTTTCATTTGTTGTAAGCATACTCACGAAGTGATCCTCCAAAGCAAGCCTAGAGATCTTGCATCCTTACCTACTGAAGTGATCCCCTATCACAAGCATAGAAGCACATGAAGATCTTCTAGCTTGGGAAACTTGTCATCATCATTCATGGATGACTAATCACATCATGCTTTGTGTTCTTGATGTTCAGTTTAGGATTTCATATCCCTTAGACGCATTGTCTTGGATCTTGTCTTGTATAATCTTCTTGTATCTCTAACTAGATTAGATGGTTTATGTGTTTGTGCCATAAAACACAAGGTTTGTTTTGTATGGCTACAAAACATAATGGGTGTCATAGATGTGTTGTGTAGAATGGTGTAGTAGGGAGTTGCTCCCTCATGATGTGTCGTGTTGGTCGGGTAGTGGTTCCTCCTTTGTAATGAAACCCGGTATCTAGCCTCGTACCGGATAAAGTGTAGGCGATGTTGTGATAGGTTTGATTCTACCTTGTGGAAGAACTCGGTATCTATCCTTGTATCGGATAAAGTGTAGGCGACTTAATGATAAGGTTTGGTTCCACCTTGTGGGAAGGACTCGGTATTTAGCTTTATACCAGATAAAGTATAAGAAACGTTGTGTAAGGTTTTCTCTGCCGAGAATGGAGTTTGTTGATCTAGTGAAGTAACTCTCGAGTTGGATACTCGGGGAGTGGAGTAGGATGAAGAGGAGCTTTGTGACCGAACCACTATAAATCCCCGTGTTGGTTTGTGTATCCTTTTTACTTATCGCTTTATTTTTATTCTTGCTTTACATTGTTGGTTGTCTATGTGATTGATGTTTGTAATTGTGATGTATACTTGGTCCTTCAATTATTCATATAGTCATAAACTATATTCAATGCTTTACATATTATGACATGCTTGATCAAGGAAAATAAATCAAACTTATAATGGTGAAACTTGATTTATAATAAACCATTAATCTTGCGGAATCTTATGTGATATTAAGGGGTTGGCCTTACATGCCGTAATGCATTAAATGCATCCTCGCATTGAGATTATCAAATGCAATGGTTTATACTATATTTTATACAAAAGTTTTAAGTTTGTAACGGAAACATATTCACCCCCTCTACCGTTTCCACAGATGGCAATAATAGGGTTGAGGAGCCTGATGTTGATGTCACTCTGCTCCAAGTGACTCAGACTACTGACTTAAGAAATGTAGGCGATGAATCAATTCAGGCAAATGAAGAGAATAGTTGTCATGAGAATGGTGTACAACTTGCTTTGGTCGAAGGATTCGAGTCTTGAGTTAGGCGATGCGGGAACATCTACTAATATAAGTGATGACATGAATTTGGAAAATGAGTTACATGATGGATGATGATGCCTTTTACATCGCTTATGGTTACGACTCGGGCGTAGGTAACTCGGTAGTGCCAAGGTTAGGGCAGTATGATTAAGTGTTTATACCATTCTTCTTCCATGGTCAAGAATTTGCTCTTGCAAAACATGTTTAGAGAGGTAAGAGAGCATTCAATAGAAACTATAAGGGAGTTGATTTTTCTAAAGAATGACAAACAAAGAATAAGGGTCAGATGTGTGGGTTGTGTTCCACTTTCAGGCCCAAGTGAAAGTGTTGGACTGGGTATAAGCCCAACTAGAGGTCTATTAACCAGAAAGGGTTTATATGCATTAATGGAAGGTAAAAATGAAGTTTCCCAAATACTCTGCCATGTATGTTGTTTGTCGGCAGAGATGGTGAAACTGGTCCTTGGACAGTCAGAAAATATAATGATCAACACACATGCTTGCAATCAAGGGCGATCATAGATTTTGACCTTAACTTTATCTTAAAGCAAACAACATAACAATTCAAACAAATCCATGGATTCCAGTCAAGTCTGTTCATAATCAACTTACCAACCAATTTGAGCTTCAAGTGTCAATGCAGAAGGTTTTAAGGGCCAAAAGAATAGCAGTAATAGGCATTAGGGGTGAATTCAAGCTACAACTTACCATGTTGAGAGATTATGTTCAAGAGTTGCAGAAGAGAAACCCTAATACAACAGTTATGATGAATGTGGAATGTCTTGCAGATGATACTCTTCCAACAAGATAATTCAAGAGAATTTATGTTTGTTTAGGTGCATTGAAGGAAAGATTTAAAGCCTATCAGAGACATTTTTGGGGCTACATGCTTTTCCTATTGATGGTCCTTTGAAGGGTCAACTTCTAACAGCTGTGAGAATTGATAGCAACAATGGTATATACACATTAGCTTTTGCTTTTGCAGAATCAAAAAACATAGGATCATGGACTTGGTTTCTTCATTATTTATCTAATGATCTTGCACTAGAGCCAAACTCAATTTTCACTTTTATTAGTGACATGCAAAAGGTACTCCCTTAAACTGGTACTGAATTCAAGTCCCTATGTTTTTAAATAGACACTAAAATATGTGATTTTGTGCAGGATATCATTGCAGCTTTAAGAGAAGTTTTTCCAAATGCAGAGCACATATTGTCTTAGAAGCATTCATGAGAATATGAAACTTCAATAGAAAGGTAGGGCCTTCAAAGACCATCTGTGGAGATGTGCAACAACCTCAAGTATTGTACAGTTTGAGAAATCTATGGTTGCTTTCAAGATATTTAGTCAACCTGCCCATGCTTGATTAAGTAAGATACCTATTAGGTCACTAGATTTACAACACAAGCTTAATAGAAAGAGATAAAGGCGATTGAACAATAAACCAAACACACACACGATATGCTTATACGGTTATGCGTAGAGAGTGAGTGAAAAAATAAATTGAACAACCAACCCTCAGTGAGGTTATACAAAATATTTATAGGAGGAAGCTAGGGCAATACTCTAGTTCCCTTCCTTTCCTTTATGGGCTTGGGCCTAAGCTCATGGGCCTTCTACATAAGCTTAAGGCTAATAACAAACATAAAGGCCATAACTAAGCTAACTATTACATGTAAATTACTAACACTTGATTTAGGTTTAGGAGTGATTCCAACAATCTCCCCAAGTGTTAGTGATGAAAGCGATGAAGGTGTTGATGTCATAGTAGCTTTGGCGTCTTCGACATTCTTCTTTCTTGTGAGAAGAATTGCCTTGATTTGAACAATCTCCCGGTGTAGAAATTTTTTTCTTTAAGCGGTTACGCTTTGACGTCATCTTTAACTTTGTTCTTTGATTATTGTTCTTTGTGATGGAAGTGATAGTATGTTGTTGTGCGCATCAAGTGCGCCTCAGTGCCTTCATTTCTTTCTGATGTCTCCACGTCATTCTTCAACATGCTCACACGCTCTTTGGCGTTGGAAATTAATCTTGATGAAGTTCTTTAAGTCTTTAACTTTGTGAATTCTTTGATTTGTGAAGAATCATTTTGATTGTTGTGTTGCTTTTGGATAGAACTTCCATTAGTGATGATGTTGGCATGAGCATGAGAAGAATCCATACGATCATCCAGCTCAGGAGCTTCCATAAGAAGAAAACATTTAAAGCGGTTAGTAATAAGCGGATTCCAGCACTTATAAGTTTGAACTTGAGAGTGTTAACGACATAGTGTGAAAACACAACTCTAATTCTCACAAAGGCGTTCTGAGCTGGAGTCCCACAAGTGAGATAACGCGATGTACCGGTACACCTCTGTTCGGATGAGTCGTGAGGTACACGAAGCATCATCTCATGTTGTAGACCATTTGAGACACACTAAGCGTAATCCACGGGGAGTTACAGTGACACGGTGTCGAGTGTTTGATGTTGACCACGGCGAGTTTCCATTCAATCACCGAGGATCACGGATGTGAACCTCTCATAAATGTTCTCGACAGTTGCTAAGATCCGTGAAGGACTCGATAACGTACCACTAATGTTCTTATTGTTGAATACCAAGTGATGAAATGTCAAGTGTACCTAAGAGATCTTTTGATGAATCTGTGGCTCTAGACTCAATAGTGCGTTTTGGTTTTCTGACGGAGACTAGGAGAGGGTCTCTTCTTGATACCGGCGATCTCTAAGAAAGCCAATAGTTTATATAGGGTTCCTGTGAGAATGAAACAAGCTTCTTTTGAGAAAAACTTGAGTGGCTAAGAAGGTATGGTGCATCGTCCATCGGGTCCATGGCGACTTTTAATCTTGAATACCGGTGTCACAAAGTGACAACCAATGCTATATGAATTGAACCCGTGTCATCCTAAGTTGAATAATTTGGAGGCTATTTCTTTTCACCCTTTTCTTTGCATTTCTTTTAATTCTTCAACTCCTTCTTTCTCCGATTCTCATTTTCTCCTTTTTATAATCGTACCTAAGGACTTCTAAGTACTAACTATTTGTGATGTCCTTGGGTAGATCCCTCCGACTCTGGCGGATCATAGAACAGTTATTCTAACCTTAGTCACCTTATCACTCCATGACTAACCTATGTTGCCATAAAACCAATTTTCAAGAAAATCTCTCAAAGGGTTTGTAGATGAAAAACATGTTTGAACCATTTGTGAGAGTTTTATCTTTTAAGCAATACTCCCCTCCACATGTGCTTTAGGTTTTGACGGAATCGCCTTTGTGTGGGAAGAGCAGCGCTTTTGAATTGATCAACTCAAGATAGACAATCCCATGAGACACGGTTCGTTGCATAGTTAAAGAGTTACATTGTCGACTTTTAGGTGACAACTAGCTCTAATAACTACCTTGAAGGTGTAGACAAGCCTCGAAAGGTTGTCATACCCGTCGAGTTCATGTCTACCAAGAGTTTCTCGAATGGTACATTCTACTTGGACAAGTCCTTTGCGAGACACGTTTACATTACTAGAGAACTAGCTTGAAATTATTACCCGTCCGGACAAGTCTTTTCGAGTTACTAACAGTTTAGTCTGCAGTCGATTCGTTGGTTAAGTCTATTACACAAAGATTCATTTGCATTTACTCGACATATTTCTTATCACATAAGTTTCTCCCCTCAAAATGGCATATAAAATGTTATTTTTGAAAAGTTGAAATAAATATGACCATTTCGAGTGTTGCGGGAAGATGACCACTATGAACAAATTAAGAACAAAGTTTAAATTCAAATACTCCCCTCGATAAGTGATATAAGCGGTTGAGGTTTTGAAAATCATCTGAGTACTTGTCCTTTTGAGCAAAACCTTGGAAAATGAAAGGTTTGATAGGTTTTACTCAAAAGTAAAAGCTTTCGCTTCTTTTATAAGGATTATGGCTTGAAGCGTACCAGGGTCCTTTCTTGACAAGAATGGGTTGTACATGTTTATGTGTGCACAAGCCATATACATATATAATCACACATCCAAAGTAATAATGAAAGAAGCGGTTTAAAGGGTACCGGGTAGTCGGAGATGTCGCCAGGAGTGAATCGGGCGTTGAAAGCCGGTGATGTTAATCTGGGTCGACCACCAACATAGCTTTCAATCTTACAGGCGATCCTTCTATACAACCGTTCATCAATCATCGTGATGATCCTCTTCACATCCCTTCGATCACGAGAATTCCATCGCTTAGGAGACCCGATCTTTTGGTGTATATCCTTCATCGATAAGCCAATCCGTCCTAACCATCTTCAAAGTGTGATCTCCAAACTTGTGAAGATCACTACACGCCATTAAGCAATTTCGTTGAAGTTCAACTGCGGTAAATGGCGGCGAATGGTTTCTTGATGAGTGTAAATTGTGAGAGCCGGTTGATGTCGGGAAGATCAAGCGAGGTGGAGTGAAGTTGACACGAGTGCGATATGATTCAACTGCGAGTTGGAGATCTTCTACGTTCTTTGATGACTATCGTCGATGAAGATGGCGGTGACTTGATGAATTCACGTTGTACTTGATTGAAAATTGCCTCATGCGACCACCGTACTTTGGCAAGGTACATGTCTTCAATGTCGTTGATAGACAAATTCTCAAAGTCGACTTCGGAGAATGCATAATCCCTTTCGTCTTGTCTTTTGACCACAATCTTCTTGAGATACGTGTAGTCCCATTTGGATGAAAGATCAACGTGTTTGATGGCAGCGATGTTTTAATCTTGAACCTTTGCATGTTGAGACTTACGAACTGGCGACACGTAGTAGATTCTTGACGTTCCCGCCAATGATGAATCCCATACATTGCATCTCGATCGTATGCTTCCACTTTGTTGGAGAACAAGTGATTAGCTCTTTCCTCGATAGCTATGCATTTTGAGTATTCATTCTTTGGGAATGGAAGTGTTAAGGATGTAGCGTATTTCCTTGAACCATCGCCATGCGTGAAGAAGAAATTCCAAGTCTTTGTTGAAGAAATATCGAATGGGATCCTAAGGCGATCTGGTTGGCGATCGTTGGTAGTGGTTTAGACCGATCGATTGTAATATGGAGGGTTGTCCGCTTGGTAAAGTCGATGTTTGTTTACGTGTTGAGCCAATCCATGTTATTAGACATAGCTCGAGCAATGTTTTCAAGGTGATATTAGACCTCGATGGCACTTTCGAGCTATCTTTCCACAGTTGAAAAGCTTCATTCTTGATTTGCCTCAACTCGGTTCGTCATCTTCTTTACTTTGAACTTTTCTTGCGAAATTTTAGCATGTTCCAAAGTATTACCGTCTACGGATCTTGACCTTCTTGAGGTAGGGAGTGGAATTGACAAGTGTAAAAACCATTCAAATTCCTCTGTTGTATCTTCATCTAGCCATGATCTGACGTCATCCTTGGGCGCCTTCTTCTTGCTCTTAGGCCTAGATGAGGATTACGGTTTCGAACTTGTTTGGGAGAGGTGGGTTATTGTGAGGGCTCACGGACTTCCTCATCGTCACCACCCGTATACTCAAAGTGATCACCGGTTTTACGGTCTCGGGTGGTAGTTGAAAGACTCGAGGTTTATCGGTAGAAGAGGAGGAGAAGATCTTTGTTGAGTAGGAGTCGGTTGTGGTGGAGGTTGCATCGAATCTTGAATAGAGGATGATTCATCGAGACTTCTTTGTGCGCTTGGGCTCTTTATCCTTATCGATCTTTGTCTTCATCATCTCTTGAGCGTTTGGGCTGACAGCTTCTTCTTCGGAATGAGGACTGAGTTGGTATTCGATGAGAGCTTCAAGCAGTTTAGCTTAGTGTGAAGCAAAGCGTTGCAAGCGTTTCGACATTTGCGCTACTAGTGGGTTCACGATTCATCATCGAGAAAATTGTGGATTCAATGGATTGATGCTTAAATTCATCGAGTTGATTTCATGGCTTGTTTGGCTAGATGCAAGAGATTTGGATCTGATTTTCGGTATACATCTCCTTTTTCGGTTTGAACGGCGTCCATAAGGAAGCGGTGAGTGTATCCTTTGATCATTTCGTCCATTTTCCATTGAAGATCATCTTTCATGAGCTTACGGACATACTTCCTTTCATCTTGCATCTTGTCGATATCATCATGAATATCTCATGTCGATCGGTAGAAATTCATCTTCACAGAGAATGTCTTTCTTTCGACTTGTTTGTGACATTCCCAATTCTTTTATGAGCATGAGATATCCAAGATCGAGTTGGCTTCTTCAGATTTGGATGTTGATTTGGTTGATCTTTTAGATGGTGGTGGCGAAGAATGAGATGATGAGTCGATGAGGAGGAGACATGAGGAGACTCGGGGTCCTTGGGGGTTGAGAGGTTTCCTCCTTAGACTTAACCTTGTCATCGATCTTTGTTTCATCGGTGGTATTTCCTTAGTCTTTTCTTTTCTTGGTTCCTCGATCTCATATTCAATAAAATCCTCAAAGTTGTTGTTGTTGCGGAAGAGTGGTGGCACCGGCTCCTTTATCGGGTCGATTAACCGCATCGGGAGATGGTTTAGAGTGGGCGACACCACTTGAACCTCGGGGCCACCATTTGATCCTTTGCAAATTCCTTCGCAACATGTTGGAGTCTAATGAATTTGAACTTCTTCTGTATGAAGTGTCCGTTGCTCTTCTTCATCATCGAGCTTTCTTCATAAGGCACAAGTCAGGGGTCTTCCACTTTGCCATGTTAAATTTGGAGGGCTGGGAGGTTTAGATATTGTTGTAGTTTCATCTTGGCGGTTTGAGTGGAAAGTCTCTTCGTCGATCGGTACCCTCGAGTCCTCGTCAATTAGCTTTCTCGGTGGTTCGGTGTAGGAATAGGAGCGACTTCACGAGAGGAACTTTCTTCTTTGGATCGGGTTTCCTCTTTGGGACATTCCTTTGACTCTCGTGCTTATTGCACTTCCGAATTTCCTCTTGATTCTCAGTAGGTGTTCGAAGGTTTTCATCGAGATGACCAACTTTGCCTTCTCTTCTGCTACCGATACCTTTTGTATGTCTCGAGCCTTTTGATTTCATTAGAAAGAAGGTGATCGGTGTCTGACACCTGTTTCTTTGTTGACAATTCCTTGATTACGGTGATAGGGTAGGCTCGGTCAACATATCGTGATTATGCGGGTCATTGAGCCTCTGTGGAATATCGGGATTAAGTCCAAGTGCTCTCTGGATCAACAATTTTGTGTATTTGACATAGGGAATCTTTGAGCCAAGTTTCTTGTGAAATGACATCATGTCTTCCCATAATGCTTCAATTTCGATGTCCTTTTGTTGATTAATGACCGGAAGATTTGTAGTTCCATGAGCTTGGGATGCTCATAGCCACTATCACGACCGAGGCGGTTGGTGATGATGATGTAGAGGTTCTCCACGGTTGAGGAATGTTCTTAAGCTCCACATGAGAATGCTTAGAGATAATTCACGAAGCTTCATCATAGCCAATATCAATCAAGAATTGTAGAAGCTGTCTCCTCGATGGGTGTGGCATAGAAGTTGGTTGGCACGATTTACGGAATGAGAAGAAGCGACCTTTAAGTGCGCATGAGTGATGGTGACTTGTTTGTGATTGATAGTCACGATCAGCACTGACCCTTGATCCTCTGCATTGAATTCGAGGCTGTTGAATGTAGATCTCGGAGCGATGGCGAGTGTGAGAGCATGTTACAGTGCGGATGATTCTTAAGAATATCCACGGCAATCGAGCAAGAAGATTACGAGCATGTGAGGGTATCAAAGTCAACCACGAGGTTGTTCTTTCCAATCTTTCTAGGATAGCCATTAGGAAGATGTCAACAATTGTGAGAACTTACGGTGCATCCGCATTCATTTGGCTGACCATGTCGTGATATGAAATAACATTAGCCAAAAGAACCAACATATCGAAAGACATAATGTTAGTCAACAGAAGGTTTTATTGTCTAATTATTGAATATCTGATGTCAAAGATTATTCTGAGTCCACGATCCTTGTTTGTTCAATAGTCCAATGTCGTCGTGATAAGTTTAGTGAGTTAGTTAACTTTAAGTTTTAAAGTTTATGTTATCACATATTTAACACAACATATTAAGCGATTAAGTTTATTAGTGACATTATTGGTTTCGTGACGATATGATTTGTTTATTAACAAGTTTGTACGTAACAATTCATAATGAAGGTCAATCATGGCTTAGGCGTAGATTTGGCAAAGTTACGCGTAAATAGGAGTGATATCTGGCGTGAGCAAGCTTATGCGTGGGATCTAACTTCAGCGTGAAATGTTACAGCGTGGGAAAAGGGGACCTTATGCGTGGGGCTTCTGGCGTGGCGTATAAAGACCTTCTGCGTAAGGCTTACTCGTGAGTAGACCTTATCGTGAGGTCATTGTTTACGCATGTCGGGATCGCGTGGTCCCATTGTAGAACCTTACGGCGTATGATTACGTAAAATTTCTCTTCACGCGTAACTTTCTACGCAAGGTGATCCTTATCGTGAAGTAACATAGACCTTGATTACGGGTTTTAAGCGCAACAAGCACGAAATAAAATCATCATATCATCAATCTTAACACATATATTCATTTTAAAACAGATCATGGTATGAAACTCATTTTTACATTTTACGCGTAGAAAGTCATACGCGTAAGTCAAAACCCTAAAGTTTATGAATTACGCATATGATTTCTAGCCATAGGATAAGCACCAAAGTTTTTCTGGTAAGTCTAAGATGTTATGTGAGTGTTATGACCAAGTTTTAACACCAAATTCGCAGTGAATCAAAAGTACCCAAATGTGAAGAACATTAAACCCTAAAGTTCAATTCTTAATCAGTTAATTTTTCTGGGTAATTTTTGGGTTAACATATGATTAATTCATGTTGAAAACAACTTCAAACAACAATCTTTAAGACCAAAGACATTCACATTTGAAAGTACCCAAAACCACGCATAAACCCTAGTTCTTCAAATTCAAACCATACGTGACTCTAGGTGCGTTTTGAGTTGAAAAATGGTATCGATGATGTTTAAGAAACATTTTGACACAATTATCTTAACACCAAAACTCACAAACATGATCATGTGTTCTTAGCATATCACGAAGAACACAAAATCAACCATAAGCGTAAATTTAACCGTTGGATTTATTTGAAAATCAAAACCAATGTTTAAAATCATGTTAGAAACATTAATCCACTTACATTTTGATGATCAAAAACACGGATTGGAAGAGTGATTCTTAGGCGTAGGATTTGTTTGGTTAGGGTAATAAATGTGAAGTGAAAGTGTTAGGTGGGGTGTTTTATTAAAATGACTTTAAGATTTTGGCAGTTTTGGTCCTCCACCTTTTCCTTTTCATCCAAAGCCATTTAACTTCCATTTTGGTTACCAAGCGAAGATTTTAAGAAAGAAACATGGCGACACTCCCCTCGACTTAAGAAAATGATGAAAAGTTATGAATTTTAGTCAGAGGTGTTAATGAACGAGAAAAATTACCACCATTGATAAAAGAAACAACCGGGATAGGATAACATGCAAGTACTGCGAGATATTTTGAAGCAGTTTAAGTATTAATTTTCTCCCCTCAACACTTGATCGGAAAAAATCTTGAATTTTGAAAGATTATAGTGTTGTGGAAGAAATGTACATGCCATGTTGAAAGAAAATTAGATTAGAAGAATATTTTTGTTGTTTTATCGGGTTTTATATTTTTGTATTTTGTTTTGAAAAATTATTTACAAAAGATATTTTGGTGTTTGACGAGGTTTTAAGGCTGTTTTAGGAGGTCATCAATTCCTCTTGAGTCAAACACCTCATACCAATCCGGTGGACCAACTCATTAAACCTAGCGGGAGGCAAGGCTTTGGTGAGAAGATCGCCATTGGTATTCTGTACCAGTATAATTCAACGACACCACATTCCACGTGGTCCTTGATGAAATGATAGCGAAGATCGATGTGTTTTGATTTGAATCTTTGAGGCGGGTTGCGAGATCGCAATGGCACTCCGATTGTCGCATTACATTGAGATTACATCAAATCGTAACCATAGTCTTTGAGTTGTGTTCTCATCGGATGACTTGAGCACAACACGCGGACATAGCTACATATTGCCTTGGTTGATGACGGTGATGTACAATCCTGCTTTGATTGCCAAGACACCGTTTATCACCAAGAAATTGTAGTGCTCTGAAGTACTTTTCCTTGAATCTAAGCATCCTGCGTGGTCGTCGTCTGGCGATTAGTTCAAAACCGAATCGCCGGATACGGATCCCAGTTAATGGTTCCTTGAGATATCGGAGTTCTTTTAGCCTCGAGAGGTGGGTTTCGATTGGTCGCGACGATAGCGGGAGCAAAGATAAGCGGCAAAGACAATATCGAGTCTGCTGGTTGTTAGGTACATTAGAGACCCAATAATACTTGGTATTTGGTAGGGTCAACTAATTTCCCATGTAAATCAACATCTAGCTTCTTGGTATGAGTCATTGGTGTGGCATAAGTGTCACGGTTTTCATTCCAAATTTGTTTAACAATTCAAGGGCATATTTGGGTGACTCAAGAAAATACCACGGGGTGATTGATGAACTTGCGGTCCTAGAAAGAGCGTAAGTTCACCCATCATGGACATTTCAAAAAAAAAATCATTAGTTTTGCAAAAGCGATTGAGTATTTTTATGTGTAGACCCAAAATGATGTCATCCACGTAAATTTGAACAATTAAGATATGTGCCCGTGATATTGTATAAAAGAGTAGAATCGACCGAACCTTTGGTGAAATTATTAGCAATGAGGAAAGATGATAGCTTATCGTACCATGCAGGAGCTTGTTTGAGACCATCTGAGCTTTGTTTGGTTTGTAGACATGGTTGGGAACTCGGGATCAACGAATCCTTCTAGTTGGTGACATAAACCGTTTCTTTCGGTTGTCCGTTGAAAGCGCGGTTTGACATCCATCGAAAGACCGTCATATTCATATGAGCGCGAGCGCGAGAAATATCGAAACGACCTCAAGGCGAGCAGCGGAGCAAAAGATTCTTCAAAGCCTATTCCTCTTCTTGGCGATAACCCTTAGCAACTAGGCGTAACTTGTTTCAGTATTACGTTTCCTTGACATCAATTTGTTTTCCAAATCCATTTGAGACCAATGGCGTAGACCCACATGGGTCTTTCAACCGATTCCCATACTTCAAGCGTTTGAATTGGTTGAGTTCTTCTTGCATGGATTCAATCCGGTTGTCTTTTGTCATTGCGTCTTTAATGTTTTAGGCTCAGTTAGCGAGCGGTGAGTGCATAAATGCAATGTTCACCATACGTGAAGAAAGTTGTCTCGTAACGGTTGGTTGATTCGGGTTGCCAATAATATTTGCGGAGGATGGTCTTTTGTCCATCGATGTGTAGAGGTTGATGTTGGTATACATTGTGCGGTTACGAGGATTCAAATGGTTTGTTGATGATTCGCGACATCGGTGTAGCGATGTCATTAGCAAGCGGGTTAAAGAACGCATTTGGATCAAAATCTGCGGTGGGGTACTTCATTGAGAATATCATCGGTAGGTTCATCATTGTTGGAAGCGGTTTGTTCAAGCTGTTGTAGTGGAGTCAGCGGTGGTGTTCTTCAACGATGGTTGTTGTAGCGGTGTATCGGTATAAGAGTATTATCGGGTTGTGCGGTGAAACAGCGGATACACACGAGCACGTTCATCAATATCGTCGTTGAGCGGAGGAGCAAATAACCTTTCTATTTGTTGTGAGTGGTACAGGGGCTTTGTTCGGTGATGATGGGGTTGAGGAAGTTTAAGCGGTTGTGGCGGGTTCTAAGGCATTATACTCGAAGCCATTTCCATAAGTTCATCAAAATGAGCATGAATCAATGCCATCACTGTTTTGTCTGACGATTCGGATCCGGTAACCTTTAGAATTCTCACAATATCCAATAAAGACTCAATGTCGACTTTGGCTTTGAGCTTTCCAAAATCATCACGATCATTATTCGGATAGCAAAGGGATCCAAATACATGAAAGTGTTTGAGATTCGGTTTATGGTTGTGGACTAGCGAGTATAGCATCTGATGAATCGACACGCCCACAAATAATCTGGAAGTTTAGCATTGATTAACATTGTTCTTGCGGCTTCCACTAACGTTCGGTTTAGTCTTTCAACAACTCTGTTTTGTTACGGTGTCGTGCAATAGATGTTTGATCTTTGAATTCCTACTTTCTCATAAAAGTCACGAAGGGTTTGGTTAACAAATTCGGTTCCTTTATGCATTCTTATTTGTCGGCGGTGTTTGGTGAACACGTATTTTCGGAAGGTGATGATCATCGTGGAGCTTGGTCTTTGCTTGAAGAAAGTAGACCCAAGTCCATCGTGAGTAGTCATCAACAATTACTAAGATGTAGCGTTTGCCATTGATCGTTTGCACGCGCGTCGGACCACACAAGTCCATGTGAAGAAGATGAAGCACATCTTGAGGCTGTGTTCCACCTTTGAAGGAAAATGAACACGAGTGCTTTTCCCTTGTTCACAGTGAGCAAAGGTGATCTTTTGAATACCGTGTTAATACAAATAAGCCGTAAAAGCGTTTATTTATATTTCGATCTTCAATGTTTTGTCGATAACAAAAGTAAAATCATATTAACGAAACAAATAAAATACGTAAATGGTTTGAACAAATAGTTTTCTAACACACTTACGTTTTCACATAAAACACTATAACAAGATTAAGTGATTTTATATTTTAGATACACATGTACAACAACTAGTGTTTACATATTGGCTTAACAAGTTTAAGTAACTCTATGAGTTAGATACATATATACAACAACTAATGTTTACATATTGGGTTAATACATACTTATATTAAGTACACTAAAATGGGTAAAACAAGTATATACTAAAATGGGTAAAAGCAAGTATATACTAAATAGATAAAAACTAGCAAATGGTTTTGACCCATAACCCATGGTTTTATATATACCACTTACATGAAGTTCAATGTATCCTTAAGGTACATTGTATCTAGATTGAAAACCATGGATCAACCCATAACCCATGACCCATGACCCATAACCCAAAATACCCATGGGCAAAGAGGAGGCGGACCACGGATCCCTAGCTTTGTGCTAGCGGATCCCAAGTGGAAGGATCCGTGGGATCCGGGAAGCGATGAGTTTTCCTCTATAAATAGTGAGCCATTTCTTCATTAGATCTCACTCTCTCCAACATACTTTCTCCCACAGTTAAATCTCACTAACCATAGATCCAAGAGATCTATGTTTGTAGTTGTTTTTGTGTGATCTTTTAGGTTCCTCTTAAAGGGAAGATCACCACCTTTGAAGTCGAGCAAGCTCAAGTCCATGAGTTGCCAAGCTTCCTCATCATCAAGGCTATTGAAGTCCTCTTGTTGATGATCTCTTTCTTTCTTCAAAGAAGCGTGGTGTTAAAGACATTAGTGAAAGATGTCTCAAGTGTCAAGGCGAAGATATTAGTGAAGGGTATCTATCGTCTATAAGATAAGCACTTGTGGTAGGTGCTTAGAAGTCAAGACAAGAAGCATTAGTGAAAGGTGCTTAGAAGTGAAGACACAAGACATTAGTGAAAGGTGTCTTGTCGATCTAATCAAAGACATTAGTGAAAGGTGTCTTGTAGATCTAATCAAAGGCATTAGTGAAAGGTGCCTTAGATGTACATTCGATATGGTGTGTTTCGATGTACTAGATAGACTAGCATTAGATCCAAGGATATTGATGTCCTTGATGATGTTGTAAAGGAGTAGATCTCCTTTGGGATTAGTCGTTGGTGTAGTGTGGTAGTAGTTCCTCCATTGCAATGGAACTAGGTGCTTAGCCTAGTACCTAATAAAGGGTAAGCGGCGTTGTGAAGGTGTAGTTCACCTAAGGTGTGAAAGAACTTCGGTGGTTAGCCTAGCAAGTATAAAGGGTAGGCGACGTTGTGTTAGGTGTGGTTCGCCTTGGTGTGAAAGAACTCGGTATTTAGCTTTGTCTGGGAAAAAGATTAAGCGGCGTTGTGAAGGCTTCTCCGCCATAAGGAGATTGGTGTAGTGATTACAAACTCTCGAGTAGGTGACTCGGGGGTGGAGTAGAGCAAGGAAGGTGTCCTTGTGGCCGAACCACTATAAATACTCGCGTTGTGGTTTTGTGCTTTTACTCTTATCTTTTCATTACATATCTTTATATGCTTGTTTATCAACATCCAACACACACAACCAAATAGATTGACATAAGTCGATCTAAATAGTTTAAAGGAAGTTTTAATTGGTAAAACTATTCAACCCCTTCTAGTTTTCCACATCTGGGAATCGTGGGAGACCTTCACTAGTTTGTGTCGAGCAAGGTTGGTGATGGTTTGAAAGTTTAGATGTGAGAGGCAGCGATGCCATAGCCGGGATTTTGTTGATGTTGCCTTTGAAAGTAAGCGGATGGGAGATGAAGCAACCATGTCTTGCATAGAGATAGTGTAAAGACTAGAATTACGAGCGGACATAAGGTCATTTCCTTAAAGATCACGAATGAAACAAGTTTTCTCCACAAAAGCAACATCCAAATCTCCATCACGAGCGACCTCTTGAAAGCAGTTGTGATCGAGACCTTCCACATAGTAAACCACGCTAATTTCAATGTTCCCATTGATATAGTCTCAGTAGCCCATGATAGTGCTGAGTGATCATTCCGAATCGGCGGTGCCAATGAACTTTGCAATAAATTTTGATAACGGTTTAAGGTTGCTGTCATGTATCGGGAACATCCACTATCAACAATCAGGAGAATGATCATATCACTGCATTCTTGATGAGTGTGTGAATACTCATCATTTTTGTACCATTTAAGCGCAAATTCATGCGAAAACACTCGAAACATCAAAATGATCAAAATATCACAAATCGGTGTTTTATGTGTTTTAAATACAAAAATATCAAAATCGGATGAAAAACATATCAAATTTGCAAAATTGCGGTTTCGATCCCCAGTTTCTAAAATTGTCAAAAATAGTCCACAGTCAAAATTTCAAAGAAAAATCATCAAAGGTCCTTTTAAAATCATAACTTGTCAAATTTGGTCCTTTGGTGAAAAATGTGAAAAGTTTGAGAATTTATAAAAATGGTCCTTGACTTTCAAAATTGGCGAAATTAGCCTGGAAAATGTGAAATTGGCAACATTGGTCCTTGTAATATCAACACTTGCAAATTCAGTCCTTGGAGCAACTTTGGGAGATTGGCGAGCAGGTCCTTCC